>CATIWJ010246263.1:0-16187 GCA_949640765.1 Croton laevigatus | reverse complement strand
TCACCTATGTAACGAGTGGCAACAGGGGCTTCTAGTCACGAGTTATGCTCACCTGTCACGAGTCGTCCGTTTCGAAACCACAAACATTTCTTTCTTCCAAACTTGTTTTCTTTCTAAAACTCAAATTTCATAAAATAGCCATTCACACATAACTCAAAAATCAACTTATTTCAAGTCAAATATCAAAAGACAAATCTCAACACAACCTATTTGAAATCTCATTTTTCATTTAAAACATAATTTCCTTAAAATTCACTTTTGAAACTCAAAATCAACAACAACACAAATCACAATTTCAACATATCATTCAAAACTAAAACAACATAAAAGAAAATGGTTAAAAGCACCAAACCTCCAAAATCCTTAGCTCTTCCTTTGAGCTAAGCCACCTCTTTTCCTTTCTCATTGTTCTTGGTTTCCAAATCACCTATAAAACATATATATTTAACTTTACTTTCAAAGAATAAAATCAATACCCTAACTAATATACTTAGGGTTTCCACCATAAACCAAACCCTAACACTTACTTGATTAATCTAATCATGCTAAGAAAGAACACACTTAATAATACCTATTCTTCAATCAACTATTTCACATTCAATAAGAAAAGAAAAACCCTAACATAATCCTTACCTCTTAATCTTCTATCTTTCCTTGAGCTTTTTTAAATTTCTAGATAGTAGGACTCAAAAGATGCTCCTTGTTTTAGAGAGAAGGGCCGGCCAACCTTGTAGTGGAAGGGGTAAAAGATGAGATGAAAGGAGATTATGAGATGGTTGAAAGAAAAATGGAGAAATGGGAGAGAGCATGAGAGAGACGGCAAAAAGAAGAAAGAAAAGAAAATGAAGATTTGTGTGGAAACTTCTAGGTTTCTTGGTTTTTATATCAATTTAATGGGCTATAGGAGTTTGGCTTGAAGGGTTGGGCTTAGCCCAAACCACACCTATTTCCATCCCTTAAACCTCCTAAGGCCTTATTCAATTCTTGGCCCAACATACATAACTTATCTATTTGCATTATATAATCCAACAACATTTTATTATGGCCCAACTCATGTTTTTAGCCTAACACCAACACTAGGGACTAATACTATAATTGGTTTAACAATATGACATGCAAACACTAAACATAAAAATTACCTTTTCTCCCGACCGATGCTAATCACAATTTTTCGAGGTCGACTCCGACGCTCCTACATTTCGGGACTCGAAACTCCTACAAAGACTTTATTAGCTACTACAACTCAAGAAATACTAACTAATGGGAGAACGGGATGTTACATCCTCTTATGGATCTCTTGTAATACTTACTGTCCTCTGATGACTAGCCGGTGAGGTCCTTTGATGACTATCCCTACCCAAAGCCTTTATTGCATTCTGTCCCATCTACCCACATCTGTCATCTTTCAAGTTGGGTGTTCTGAGGTTCATCCATAAGGGTCAGCTTAGCCACAAAGTTTGCTAGTATCTAGGCCTTTAAGGTTTTTCGGGGTTCAAACTTCACTCATAGATCCCTATCTTTACTGCCCATTCGGCGATCCTCCTTGACGTCTTTAGCTTTTGCAGGATCTTTCTTAGTCAAAGATCAGTTCTCACTATGATAGTGTGAGCTTCAAAATAATGCCTTAACTTTTGAGTTGACATGAACAGAGCTAAAGGCATACTTCTCCAATCTGGGGTATCTTAGCTCAGCATCCTATAGTATGCGGCTCACATAATATATGAGGAACTGCTCCCCTTCCACTTCTCTAACCAGAACTGCCACAATGGTGTCTTCCGTTGTGGCAAGGTAGATATAGAGATCCTCTCCTTACAAGGGTCGGCCAACAAAGGTGGAGATGCCAGGAAGACCTTGAGCTCTTCAAGGATCTTTGGCAGTCATCTGTCCATTCAAAGTTCTTCAACCCTTTCAAAGTTTTAAAGAAGGGTTGGCACCTTCTAGCGAAGCATGAGATGAATCTCCCTAAAGCGGTGATCCTACCGTTCAATCGCTGGACCTCCTTGATGCTTGTTGGTGGCTTCATCTCCAGGACGGCCTTTATCTGTTCAAAGTTAGCTTCTATCTCTCTTTAAGAGATCATGTAACCCAAGAATCTACCTGCGGGTCTTAATTTGTAAACCCAAATATCTCATTTAAGGTTTTCATAATTCCTATTTAGGTTGACTAGTCTATAATTCTGTCAACCATCTTTTTTTTTAAAATTAATATGAAGACAGGGAATGAAATAATTGGGTAGTTTCCGTTTTTAAAGAGAAATCAACATAAAATTTTTGATTTAATGAAAATTCTTATTAAAGTTGATTTCTCTACAAATTTGTATTTAAAAGAGTTAAAAAAAAAACACTATGATTACAAAAGAAAAAAAAGGAATCATTAAATAAAAAATATTGGATTTGAGTGCTAAATTTTCTAAAGTTTTCTTCATTTTCGAATTCCATAATTAAATTTTGCGGTTTAATTTCAAATTTTTAGAGGTCGTATTATTTCCTTTATAAATTTTTGAGTTTTCTATTCACTACTTACCCCTTTTTTCAAAGAGAAGTAGTATAAGTTTAACTCTCTTTAAATTTACTTTAATTAACCTGTTTCCAAAAGCACCTATCCCTCCTCGCCTCTCCAACTCGTTAACCGTTTCATTAGTTAAACTCTCTCACCCATCAAACATAGTGTAGTGGGAACAATAAATCCGATAAAAAATGGTATAATAGTGTTTCCAGTCTGAACAAAAAACCCTCGACCAACGCTCAATGGAAGAGAAACCAGCGGGTGGCTTGCTTACCGCCGGAGCGGACTCGCCGGCTTCAGCCGAGCCAGCGTCGTCACGGCGGCGTGGCGGAGGGCTGAAGAGGAAAGCGAACGCGATTTCATCATCCGCCTCTTCATCTACACCGTCGAAACGGCTTACGCGTGAGAAGGCCGCGATCTCTCATCCGCCGATCCATAACGGTGGTCCGTTGACCAGGGCTCGCCAGAGCCCCAACAATTTGGCTTCTGGGGGTTCTGCAGCAGCGGCTGGCTCTAGATTTAAGCTTGAGGAGAAGGTGGCCCTCTCTGTGTCGGAGGCTGCGACGGTGGCAGCGCTGGAGGAGGAGATAAATAAGCTGGAGAAGTTGAAGGCAGACATAGAAGCGGAGTTTGAGGGTATTAGATCTAGAGATTCTAATGCTCATGTGGTGCCTAATCATTGCGGTGAGTGGAAGTTTAAATTTTTGAGTATTAAACTGGAGAGTTAGTCTTTTCCTGTTTAGAGCTTCTATGCTGTTTTTTGTTTTATATATTTGAATGGTGAGGGAAAATTTATGTTTCATTGGGGGATAACATTTTCTGTCATTTTGGTCGTCAATTCTCATGTTGGTAGTCAGGTTATTCCTTTGCTTTATCCATTAATTAATATTGGATATGTTTGTTTAATTGTTATGTTTGTCAATTTCATGATTAGTAAATCAGCAAAGTGCTCCAAAGAATTTTATATTTGGTGCTTGATTTGAGCATGTTTCTTGCATTTAGCTTATGCGAGTAGACATTCATGGAGTCGCCAAAATTGTTGGGCGGCAAGGTTACTCTGTTATGGTTGTCAAAGTGAACGTATAACCAGTTTCATTTTTCTGCAGTTAATTGGAAAGACAACTTTATCAGACTAAATTATTCTGTTTGGTTAACAGGTTGGTTTTCATGGGCAAAAATTCATCTCCTTGAGGAGCGAACACTGCCATCTTTCTTTAATGGAAAGTCTGAAACTCGGACCCCTGATACCTACATGAAGATACGGAATTGGATTGTGAAGAAGTTTCATGCAAATCCAAATGTACAGATTGAATTAAAAGATCTTTCTGAGCTTGAAGTTGCCGACCTTGATGCTAAGCAAGAGGTACTAGAGTTTTTGGACTACTGGGGATTGATTAATTTCCACCCTTTCCCACAAATAGATTCTTCTGCCAATGCTGATAGTGATGAAGCAGTGAAGAAGGATTCATTGTTGGAGAAGTTATTTCATTTTGAAACCATTGAACCATGCCACTCTGTTCTTCATAAGCCTAATCTCTCAACTCCAACTGTACCATCTGGATTATTTCCTGAGTCTTCAATTACAGATGAGCTGGTGCGGCCTGAGGGGCCAGCTGTTGAGTACCACTGCAATTCCTGTTCAGCTGATTGCTCTCGCAAACGCTACCATTGCCAGAAGCAGGTTGGTTGTTTCCTATCTTAATCAGTTATTGCTACTGGAGGATACATCTTGCTGTGCCATATAACCATCTGGATAGAAGGTTCTTTCTAGACCACTTTGAGTCTTGCATTCAAAGTGGTATCTAGTTACATAGAAAATGTGGTTTGTGGAATTTTCCAGTTGGCCAATATTAAACGCTGTGATCAAAATCTATTTACATAGAAAATGTAGTTTGTGGAATTTTTCAGTTGGTCAATATTAAACACTGTGATCAAAATGGGGATAGAAATGCATGATAAACATTGTGTTAGGCTGTTAGATATTCGTGAATTTAGAAGTTGTGGGCAATTGTATTTCCCAAGCTCATGATATTTTTTTCATTGTTGGGGAAGTGGCATCCCCATACTTTCTTCTTGTATTTGGGACTTTTCTTGTTCTGAAGCTTCTAGCATCTAGGATTGAATTTATAAATCTGAGATGCTAAATGTTGGTACTGTACCTAACTATAAGATGTTTCATTTTGCAACCAGTCATGAATTACAAATCATTGTTGAGAACTCCTGAACAAGAAACCCTATCAAAATCCAAATCAATTTTTTTTCTTTAACTTAAACTGTGAATGTTGAGATAATATTGCTGTTGAGACGTGATACAACGAATATTTGTTTCTGATAATGCTGGGTTGAGTTGGCCTGTTGAATTTGTTTTCCTGTGTTCTCCAAAAATTTATGAGAATGATACTTTTAGAATTTATAATAGATAAGTTCAGAATTCAGTTTTTACACTTCTGTGTGTTTATTAGCTATTGTTCAAAGTTTACAATGATCATAAACTCGCAAAAGAGCAGTGGGTTACTGTACCTTTTGTTTGTTCGTTTGCACATGATCCATTGCCATGAATCCACCATTTACTGACATTAGGAGAAAGTTAGTCAGCAATGAATCATGTCATAATATTAATATAATGTAATGATTGATGGATAAGTTTTATGTGTTCCATTTACACCGTGATAATCTTCATTTCTTCTGATTATGCTCTTGTTGAACAGGCAGATTATGATTTGTGTGCAGATTGCTTTAATAATCGGAAATTTGGCTCAGACATGTCTTCATCAGATTTTATTCTAATGGAGCCTGCTGATCCTGGCTTAAGTGGTGGAAAGTGGACTGATCAGGAGACTCTACTGCTCCTTGAAGCATTGGAACTTTATAAAGAAAACTGGAATGAGATTGCAGAGCATGTTGCCACAAAAACTAAAGCTCAATGTATATTGCACTTTGTTCAAATGCCAATTGAGGATGTTTTTTTCGACTGTGATGATCCTGTAGATGGGAGTTCCAAACAAACCAGGGATCAGCCTACAATTATTGATGAGACAGCTGCTCCTAAGGATGGGATTGAAGATAGTGAGGAAAATACTGTTGCTAAGGTGGATCAGCCTCTGCCATCTCCTGTAGAAGCTTCAAAAAAAGAAGATGCAAGTGAAGTAAAAGATGTCCAGCAGACTGCAAAACCTGATGATGCAAATGAAGTTATAGCTGGTGAGGAGTCCTCAAAATCAGAAGATAGTAAAGAAGTGAAGGCTGAACAGCATTTGGGTGAAAGTTTGGCACTAAAAGCTCTAAATGAAGCATTTGAAGCTGTGGGTTATTTTAATACTTCTGAAAACCGACTTTCATTTGCTGAAGTTGGGAATCCTGCCATGGCTTTGGTAAGCAATAATAGAAAGCAAATGTTTGCTATATTTTTCCCCTGCTTTCCTGTCCTTTGCCCTTATGATGTATAGGAAAGTGAAATGATTGTTTCCAGGAAGATACACTTGACTAGGCCCACATTCCAGCCAAATTCATTATGAGGTCGCTAACTCATACATTGAAATGAAAAACCATCTTCATCATGCATATAGTTTGTCAGCACCCTCACCTTGCAACCCAGCGGGAACTCTTATATGCATTTTCACCTCTAAAGTGCTGCTAATGTCTTTTAATTACATTCTCTCTGTATCCTTTATAGGCTGCATTCTTGGCAAGACTGGTGGGAAGTGATGTTGCAATTGCTTCATCTCGCTGCTCTTTGAAATCATTAAATGCTGATTCTCCTGGCATCGAACTGGCAGCAAGGCATTGCTTTCTTTTGGAAGATCCACCTGATAATCAGAGGGAACCAGCTGGTCCTGATTGGTATGTTAACTTTTGCCATGCTTCAAATTCCTTGCAGCAATTGTGGGTTGTGTCTCATTTGATAAGAGATTTGCAGCAGTGCCATTGAAACAGCTAATCAAGATGCTCAAAAATTCGACCAAGAGGGCCAAGCCCAGAAGGAGAATAACCTTGGTGATGGAGATTTGTCAATCAATGAGAGCAGCAAGAAAAGTGAAGATTCTGCTATGGAAGAAAAGCAGCCTCCGGATTCTTCAAATGAGAAACCCATGGGGAGTGTTACTACTGCAAATGAAGCAGGCACAGCAGTTTCTCCTGATATTGAACATGGTAATTTGGAGGAATCTACTGAATCAGAGATACAAAAGGAGGCCCCATTAAATATTTTGAAGGAATCAAATGAGACAACGTCCAATTCTGAGTGTCCGCCAAGTTCTGGAAAGGAAACAGAAGGAACTTCAGTGACTCTGCGCTCTCAGGTTACAGAGGCAAATGATGATGTCAAAATGGCGTCTGATTCTGTACCTACTGAAAACAAGGAGTCTTGTCAATCAGTAGAATCAGTGTCAGTTGAAGAGCCCTTTCAAACTGCAGAAACATCAAAGGATGTAAACATGACCTCAGACTCTCTGCCCGCAGAGAAGAATGAACAACAGCAACCAGTAAAATCAAATTCAGTGCGAGACTCTTCTCAGTCTATGGAGACACCGAAGGATGCTGACGTGCTGTCTTCAATGCCATCCGAATCAAAAGAACCTCCGCAGTCAGGGGGCCCTAATTCAGCAGTTGAAAATGGAGGGAACCCAGGTCTCATTCTTCTGTTCTCTTAGTGCGTGTGTAAAGATCTAGTTAGATTTGTGATGTTGTAACTTGGAAGACTAGAGGCAAGACAATAGGCCTGGTTGGTATATTAAGTGGGAGTAAATATAGTTCTTGCATTCTTCCCCCTAAGTGAAGATTAACATGAACTTAGTTAACTGGAAATTTTTAGTTGGGTGTCATTTTCCCCTCAATATTCTCACAGTACTTTTGTTGATGGCAGCTGAGGACCAAAAAGGCAGTAAAAAAGAGAAGGGTGATTGTAAGCAGAATAAAGATGATAATAGCATGGATAAAATTAAGCGCGCTGCAGTTTCTGCTTTTTCAGCAGCAGCAGTGAAGGCAAAGCTTCTTGCAAACCAGGAAGAAGGCCAAATCCGACAGCTTGCTGCATCACTCATTGAAAAGCAGGTATAGCTGTGCTCTTGTGGGTTGTTGATCCTATTATCTGTTGATCATAGAGATATAACTTTCTGATAATCCTGTTTCTTTCAGTTGCATAAGCTGGAAACAAAACTGGCTCTCTTTAATGAAATGGACCATATAATAATGAGGATAAGGGAGCAATTGGACAGATCAAGGCAAAAGCTGTATCAAGAGCGAGCACAGATAATTGCAGCACGGCTTGGTTTGCCCGCATCCTCGTCTAGAGGAATGCCAGCACAATTACCCACCAATAGAATTGCAATGAATTATGCAAACACAATTCCAAGACCCCCTATGAGCATGTCTCAGCAAAGGCCGCCATTTGCTAGACCTGTGGGACAACTAGCTCCCACACCTTCTAGTCCATTTGTATCGGGTACAGCTGGGAATTCAATTCGGCCATCCGGCCAAGACATCTCTTCAGTTGTGACGAAGTAGTCTCTACTCAGGAGGCTTGTGAATAGGGTTCTATTGATTTTCGCACTCCAGTCAATTACAAGCATTTTAATAAGTGAGTATGCTTTTCTGTTCGTATTCTGTTCTGGAAATTGGCCTAGTTTTGGGGGCTAGTAATCTGGACGGTTGTTGACAATCCTAATATCCTTAGGGTAGCAACTGACAAAAGGGCTTGTATAAACCTTGAAAAATATGAGGAACTGATGAGTATGATTCTGAGCCAACCAATAGAAAAAGTTTAAAAGCATGGATTCTATTACTGACTGAATCCTTCATTGCATATGGCTATAACAGCCCGACAATATTTTCTGATTAGAAATGCAAATGAAAAGTTCTAGTTCCAGCATAAATTTCTCAATTAATCGACTGTCTTTTATATATTATTGACATTTGAATAGTGAAAAACATATTCTGATTAGTAAGATCATGCATGAGACATGAAAATAATGTTTTCATGCGGAGTTCAATTTATTACCATGCATTCTAATGTATATGTCTTTACATTTTGAATGGAGTATGTTGATTTTCTTGCATGGCATGTGTATGTTAATGTTATTCATAGCTAATTTTCTTATTTCTCATGTCATTTGACTTTTATTGAAGAGAATTTAATGAGCGCCAGCGTCAACTCCAGCAGAGCTCACTCAAGCATCTCATCCTGAAATATTTTGCCAGAAATTTTAGCCTTGGACTTGGAGCAAGAATTTATAGGAATGAAGAACTAACAAATTAGGAGTTGGTAGATTTATTCATGCTAAGCTAATGTTGTGTAGTCTGTTATGTTTGTGTAATATTTTGTTACTATATTTGTACTGTAAGTCTGTAATATTTGACTTGAGCTTTACTTCTGAAGCTTGCCCAATGCAATTCGAATTACAGAATGCTTAATAGAAGAAGCTCCATCCAGCCACACCCACATTCGTCTCCTGTTCCTTTTTTTTACTCAAAGGCTATAAACTTAATTCAATCTATTTTAATTTTATAAACATTAATGAATTTATTTCTGTATTTTTAAAATGGATCTCATCCCAAGACTTCGCATATTGATAAGCTAAAATGGGATATGTTGCCTTATGATTGTTTTCATACTTTGATTCCGTTTCACTTGATTTGTTTTCTTCAACTTAGTCTTAGATAAGGGAAATGATTAGCTTATGAATTATTTACAAAATAATAAGGGATATTAAATTTTCTAGTATAATTAATTAAAATGCATGGATAAAATAATTTAATTTTTTAAAATCCATAATAGTGCAAATATAATTTTTCCTTTTTAAAATTATAATATTTTGTCATAATCTCTGTTGAGCAAATGTCCCAATTGGGTTTACATGGGTTTGATTCAAAAAGATTTAAATGATTGGTTTAAAAGAGTTTCGTTCACATGGGTTTGATTCAAAAAGATTTAAAGGATTGGTTTAAAAGAGTTTCGTTCAAATTTTGGAAGCAGGATTTTGCATTAAGAAACTTTCTTGACAGAGATGTAGAGTCTATTCTTAGTCTTCCCTTGGCAAATGTGAATCAACCAGACCAGCTAGTATGGCATTTCACTATATTCAGTTAGTTCTGGATATAGAGTCGCATTGAAAGTCATGGGTATTGATAGTCCACCTTTTTCTACCGATCCAAGGAAGTTGCAGGTTTTTATTTGGTGTTTACTAATACTACCGAAGGGTCTTCTTGTGGGAACCAACCTTGTTCAGAGACTGCCAAATTTGTCGTATTTTCTGTAATGGTGAGGGTCATCTATTTTTTACTTGCCCCTTCGCTAGAACTGTCCGGTTCCTTCCCCCTCTTGGCTTAAGAATAGATTTAATTAGGGGAAAGTTTCCAGTGGAGTTAGAGTTACCTAAATATATTAGAGCTGACTTTGAACCAGTTGGGTATGTGTTCTCTGGAAAGTGCACAACAACAAAGTTTTCGATCAAGGCAACTCTTCTTACAACGAGGTGATGGAATTGGCTGTTAAATGTTGGAGAGAATTCAATCAAATCGAAGTTATTGACAATGGTATATTCGTATCGCCGGTGCAATCAGTAATGCAAAATACTAGATGGACATCCCCGCCTAATTTCTATCTTAAGCTTAATAAAATGTAGATGCTGCAGTCTCAAAATGCAGAATATGGAGGAGGTGGTTGTGGTTAACAAGCATTAGTTAATTAAGTAGAGGGTAATTCAATTTCCTCTTATTTAAGGACCACCCATTTTAGCAACTAAACTTGTTTTGGAACTGATTAAAGAGAAGAATTGGTCTGGATACATTGTTCAAACAGATTGCAAAACGGTGGTGGATGCCATTTATAAGAAGCAAGCTGCTGACTTAGTTGAAGAACTCAGGTTATTAAAGAATGTGAATTCCCTTCTCTCTTCTTGTTTTATCCCAAAATCTTATAACACATGCTGCAGTAGATAAGAGTTTTGCAAGTGATTTATATGCTCAATTTAGACTGCTATTATGTAATTTTTCCAGTTATTTTTTTAAAAATAGTTCTTAAATTTTTCCTTGGACTTACCAATTAATTCTTTATTTTCCCTTTAATTTTTTTTTTTTCAGAAATTAATTTTCTTTTTATTTAAGTACAGAAAATTTGTACTCTTATTCTATATTATTGCTTTTTTTTAATTATTTTTATCTATATTCTCCATTACTCTTTTTAAATATTTTTTATTCATATTTCTAATTCTTATTATTTTTAAAGAAATAATTAGAGTGAGTCAGTAACACTATAATTTTTATTATTTTTTGTATTATTTGAAAATTTCCTAAGAAAAATGTCACATTTTTTAAAGTTATTTCAATTAATTACCTATAAAATTTACAAAATATATAAAAGAAACCAATGTCAAGATTAATAGTGACCCCAATGAATTATTTTTCTAATCTCGTTCCTGATATTACCTAATAACTATTACTTATCTCATAACACAAGAAATTGTTTCCCTCTATCTCTGATGCCTAAAATGGTTGAAGAGAACTTGCAATGGAACCAAATGGTAGTGAACAGGTAGAAGCCGTCAAGAACAGATCTTGAGAGTTTCAACTAGGATAAAAAGTCCGGGTAGTCACTGATGAGTTGTATTGGATTGATTCCAAGAATGGTCCGTATTCGGTTAAATCGGGATATAGAGTGGCTTTTCAGGTGTTGCATGGTAGTGACACTGCTCGGATTAGTGGGGTTTTCCATGGAAACAGTTGTGGAGCTTAAAAATACCGAGCAAATGGCAAGTATTTCTCTGGCGTCTAATTCAAACGCCTTACACTTGACGCTTGACCATTCCACTACTTATATATACTGCCATATACCATTTTAGTGAAGTGCAGCATATTAACATTAGTTAGTTAAATGAAAATCCTAAGTTCGCGTTTCCATATACCATTTTAGTGAAGTGGAGCATATTAGTTGCTTAAATGAAAATCTTAAGTTCGCGTTTTGTGCACCCCTCGACCATCCATCACGGCCCTTTCTACCAAAAGAAAATCCCATTCCTCTCCTCCTTTCCATTTCGTCTACATGTGACAAAGTCTAAAGTAACAATTTCAGCACGAACTATCTAAAATGTAACAATTTCAGTATATTTTCAACTTTGTAACAAAAACAGCACAAATAACGAACTTTGTAACAATTTCAATATTTTTTTAAATTAAGTACCAATTTGATATTTTTAAAATATTAAGATTGCCCCAAAATTTTTTTTCTTTAAAAAATTTTACCTCTTTTCAATTTTAAACATAAAATACTCATATCTTATTACCATTAACCAATTTTGTCATAATTTTAAACTTATAAAATATACAAAAATCTATTTTGCCATTCATTTTATTTTTTTTTTATGATATATTTAAATTATTTAGAATAAAATAATTTAAAATATTTGTCTCATTTTGATTTAATTTCATTCAATTAATATACTAATTGATTTAAAACATAATTTTTTAAAAATAAATAATTTATTTATATACATCACTTTTATTTAATTAAAGTACATATTATATTTTTTTTTAATTACATATTATTCCTTATGAATGCTATCATATAATGACTTTTACACTAGTCGTTCTAAATAATAATAATTATGGTGGTTTGATATTCAACTATTTCTTGGGTTAGTTATGTTCTTGAGGAAAAATACATATAATTTCTTAATTTTAATTTTCATTAAAATGAATATTTATTTAGTAGAAACAATGATCAGATCGGTATATTGATCAAAAATATATTTGACGATCTTGCCATTGTCGTCGTTTTCTTAGTTCATACATTATTCATAATAATTCAAAAATTTTTTTTATTTTTAATTTTAATTAAACATGTAATTTAGTAAAAATATAATATGTACTAAATTAAATGAAAGTAGTTTGTATACATAAATTATTTATTTTTAAAAAATAATTATAAATTAATTAATATATGGATTGAATTAAATTAAATAAAAATGAGATGAATAATTTGAATTATTTTATTCTAAATAATTTAAATATATGATAAAATAAATATAATTTGAAAGTGATATGAAGGGAAAAATAAATTTTATACATTTCACGAGTTTAAACTATGATGAAATTGGTTAATGGTACCAAGTTTAAAGTATTTTTTGTTTAAAATTGAAAAGAGGTAAAATTTGTTAAAACAGAAAGTTTTGGGGTAATTTTAATATTATGAAAATATCAAATTAATACTTAAATTTAAAAAATGCTGAAATTGTTACAAAGATAATTATTTGTACTATTTTTATTACAAAGTTTAAAATATATTGAAATTGTTATATTTTAAAAAGTTCGTGCTAAAATTATTATATTAGCCTTATTCAAGCCACTAAGTAAGAAACTGAATCAAAAACTAAAGACTAGTTCAACTCTAACAGCTAATAATCTTAACAAGACTTTTGTCAAATACCGTTATTTTTTTCAAGAAACATAAATTACATCACTAAAATCAATATGCTTTCCACTAAAAAAAATAATCCTTTAAATTACATCGTTAAAATGCCTACAATAGTACATCAACACATTAAACCAATTTAACAATCACTAACCCAAAAATTACAATCAAAATTAGGACAAACACTACAAATATTACAACTATATTCTTCAATTGACTAAAATAAGCTTTATTTTCCCTCTGTTTCATCTTAAAAATTAACAACTCTTCTTTCAGATTCAAATTACTTCTCTACAAATCCTTAACTTCATCCCAAATTTTATTCATACCATTTTCATTATTCCAGACCATTGATGTGCTTCTGCTTCTATAGGCAGCACCCATCCAAGAAATAAGCCACAAACCTCTTCTAACGATTAAGGTTTCTAGAGCTTTCAGAAATCCTAATCCTAGCTCTTTTATCACATATGTAATTTTTGTTTTGCATTCTTCTAAAAACCACACAGCCATAACTATCTCCAACAGATGATGAAGCCGTAAGAATCAAGTAAAATAGAGAAGATGGAGAATTTTCCCAAAAATTTTAAAAAAAAAAATACACAAAAGATGAAGCCATAGAAAATGAAGAAGAAACAAAGAAATACAACCTAATTTACAAGAATTTCCACGTTTTTTATTAATGGAACAATCTCAAGAGCATTTTGGAATTAATTTTTAATTCTTTGTCTGACCAGCAATTAAAAAAACATAATATTCGGCAATGATTGAATCTTTTGGATGGAGAGACCAACTAATTGGACGGATACAATATATAGGGACTTGTAAATTACAATCACATTATAGGAGGACTGAATCATAATATTGCACAAAATACTGGGACTCATTATTTTTTTCCCTTTTTAAAATCTACTAATTTTTTTTTTTTCATTTAATTTTTTAAAAAAATCCTAACTCCTATAATAGAAACCAGACGGACCACCGACTATGATTATAATTCCACGGATCATAAATATCCAATTATGATTATGGACTAGCTGTGGTAGCATTCAAGGCGTTTTAGGAAAACACTCCCAACAACATGAAGACCGACGAAACTTCGTTCCGATCCTCTGCTTGCTTTTGATTCACCAGCGGAAGCAAGAAGACCTTGCCAGATCAAGAACAACAGTAAGCTTTTCTTTCTATTATTATGATTGCTTCTTACCTTTAGGAATGAGGTGGTAGCCTAGTGATGAGTTAATATCTTAAGGACCAAGTGATCGGGTTTAAACCCGTTCTTTACTAACATACTAACTACTAACATAATAATTGGGTGCGTGTCTATGCCTATATAAAAAAAAAAGAATGCCTACATTTTTCGATACAATTTATTTGAATTACATTGAATGAATTGAATTGACTTAAAGAAGTGGGGTTTGGTTATTCAGCCATTATTTTTTTGGCCGATTAGGTGATCTTCATACAATAATTTGCTAAATATTATAATAAATTTATGGATGATATACACTATAGTGATAGATCATATGAAATTGGTAACAAAAATAAATCAATCTAAATTTAAATAAAATATATAAATAACAATCGTACAATATACTACAAATCAGTCATATACAAACTTCATTTTTCAAAATGTTATATGAATATTTTAAGATCTATACAAACTTTATTTTTCAAAATGTTATACAAATATTTTAAGATTTTTTAGAAATGCCGTGAAAATCGCAGCCTTTGATTATAAAAATTAGCATAATTTTTTTACCCTAATTGATGAGTTGCTTTTCAATATTCGATATTCCACAAGCTTGTTAGTTTGAAAACATAATCAGCTTGTATTCTGCTAGAGCTATCACAAGTACATTTATAATTAGTTTTTTCTTCTTTTTTTTTTTTTCTAATTTTGAGCATTGCTAATTGCGAAGAACTTTACCATTTGAGCGAAAATTACACGTTTTACATGTAAGGCAACATTTTACGAACTTATAAGAGTAATGGGGCAAATACATCGTGCTATAGAATGTTTATGATTCAGAGTTTTGACATGTATATTTGTAGCAAAATATTAATTTTTTTAAAAAAATAAAAATATAAACTGGTACAACTTGGTTTGGCCATAAACCAGTCATAGCACCGGTTCAGTCTTTGATTTAGTTATGTAAACAGGGGTAAGCGAATGAGTAGGCCAAAATGGGTAAAAAGGGTAATTCTGCCAAAACTGGTAGAATAGTTGCAATGCTGTTGTGTGCACCCAAATTAAATTTAAGCTATTCAACTATAGTAATATAGTAAGTAAGAGTCGATTCTATAGGGAATCATTAAAAATTAATAGCAGTGATATTTGTTAAAAAGAGAAGCAAAACACTAAAAAGGAGAATTTTATGAATAATAACTGAAACTAATTAAATGAGAAAATTCAGCAAATAAAATCAAAGAATTATAGTAAAAATAATTGAAACATAAATTAGGGAAAAGCAATGAAAAAGAACTTTGGTTATCGGTTACTAATGCAATTGACAGATAGTAATCATAGACACAAAAATATAATCCTTTTATAAAATGATATTCATTGGATTTTTAAAACCTGCCATCTCTTAAGTTTAAATAACTAAAAATATGTATTTTAACTATTCTTCTGAGTTTAAATAATAACTAGTTGTACACTCTAGTAATTAATCAAAATTGAATATCAGAATAAACTCAGAAGAATAATTAAAGTCATTAAAATAAAAGAAACTAATTAAATTGTTAAGTCTCACACTTTTAATCAATTGCAATTGATTTTCTTCAACCAAGAAATTAAGGTTTAGCCATAAAAGGCCATAGAACACATTCTGAAATTCTGGAAAAAAATTCTATAGCAGAAAAAAAAAGGGGTTCCAGCCCCCTCCTTTTTTCTTGGAAAGCCTAATTTAATTTAATTAAAAATCCCTGATTTAAAATAAAATTCTAATTTTCATTAGATAAGAAAAGAAACTAATTTAAAATAAAATACCACATAAGCAGATTCTGATACCACGATTTTGGGATATATATAACAACAGACCCAGTTTTCTTTTTGTTTGGAAAAACGAAAACGTGGTATATTAAAACAAGAAATTCGGCCCTCCATAAATTTTAAATAGAAAAAAGGCCTCAGTTTCGGTTTTCGGTAGACGCGCTTATGCCCTCCTCCGTTCTCTTTCTTTTTTGCTCTGTGAAACACGAAGAGACAATCCATCTTCTACCAGATCATTCTTCTTCTCTGCGATTAGAAAGAAACAAATCTAACTTAGATTCAAAAGCT
>CATIWJ010246254.1:0-11806 GCA_949640765.1 Croton laevigatus | reverse complement strand
ATCTCTGCACTGTCAACTTGGAGAGGGGATCCAAAATATCATCCCCATCAGCTCGAATGTATCTGCGAAGTGTTCCTTCTCCGACAGAACGTAAATACTTGCCGCCGTCTTTGGTTTTGAAAACGCAATACCTTGGAAAGATTGGCGCCATCTCCCTTTATCTCCTTAATTACAAGTTTGATATGAGAACTGATGTGTTTGTTTCCTTTGATTGCTTCCGCATAGCCATATATAGGCAAAATTAATAGATTCGGTAATGATTGGAGGATTGCAGTGGATCTGGTTTGGGTGAACAAATAATTTAAAATTTTAGTTGAATTTTCATATAGTTCGTTGATATTGTATTTTTAGATCATACATTTAATTATTTTTATACTATTTTCTTAAAATTATTTGTCTAAATTTCGTATATAATCAGGGATATGTAGATGTAATTTAAAATTATAATATAAATTATTTAACAAAATCATTCTAGGCGAGATATAATTATTTATTTATTTATTAATTTTTGATATACGATGAACTGTGTATCATTGTTCTGATAGATTAATGGAAAGACAACAAATATTTCTCATGTTTACTATCTTAAAATTTAGAAGATTTTTTATATACGCAGCTAAAAAACTTGTCACTTAATTTATACTTTTTCTGCCAAATTAAAAAAAATTGACAATATTGATTCCAAAAATATATTTATTGTCACCTACTTTGTTGTATCAAAGTTAAATATAACACTATTTACCTTACAAAAATGACACTCATAAAAAAGATAATTTCAACAGATATAAATGGTTTCACGGTTTTATTTGTAATTGTTTCAAGGGAAAATATACTTTTATCCTCAAATTTTATAATATTATATTCTTTTATCCCTTATTTTGTGATATTAGACTTTTTTTGTTCCGTGTTGTATAAAATTAGACTTTCTTATCTTTTTGTCAAAGTTTCCATTCAATATTTTTTATAATATCTAAAGTACCTATTTGGAAAAAAAAATATTATTATCCTTTTATTTTTCAATATTAGACTCTTTTATACCTGTATTTTATAAAATTAGACTCTTTTGTCATTCTATCAAAATTTTGTCATAAAAATTTATTTTATAACATGTCTTAAAATTATAATTTTTATAAAATTTGTCACAAAATAAAAATTTTTATCTCACTAC
Organism: Croton laevigatus; assembly: GCA_949640765.1. Classification (NCBI taxonomy): domain Eukaryota; kingdom Viridiplantae; phylum Streptophyta; class Magnoliopsida; order Malpighiales; family Euphorbiaceae; genus Croton; species Croton laevigatus. The sequence continues at coordinate 10,638 of CATIWJ010246254.1, read as the reverse complement.
AAATATCCCTTTATAAAAATAAGAGCTACAAATATCCCTTTATAAAAATAAGAGGAAATCGTAAATTTATTTTAAAATAATAATCATTAAAATTTTATTATTAGCTTTTATTTTCATAAAGTGATATTTTAGTGAGATGAAAAAAAATATTACCTTTTTTGGCATAGCCTAAGCTTTTGTTTGGTACCCTTTTTATCATCGATTTGTGGCCCAAAAAAAAGGAATGGCCAGGTCTCAGATTCACAAGTTAGAAGCGGGTCGTAGAACTTTCGACGTGTTTTTCAATTAATATATATATATATATAGGTATTAGATTTAATCCAATAACATGTCGAAAGTTATGTTAAATCCGTAGTATTGAAATTAAATTAAAGTAATTAAATTAATAATGGTATAATAAAATAAATGTAATAAATTAAAATCGAGTCAACAGAATTCACTATTTATCCTTAAAGAATTGTATTTCCTTTTTGATACCCAAGGTTAATAGAATAATTCCTCCTTGGATAGAACGGTTTAGAATCTTACCGGTGTAGCGGTACTAAAAACTCCAGTAAATGATGAACTCAAAGAATGGCGTAAATCACATGACACTATGAATTTTGGAAGAGACGAGAATGTAAAATGCGTGCAGAATTTTTTATGCAAAGATTCTAATTTTGGATTGCAAAGAACAAGTAAGAAAACTTGGAGGGGGCTGGTATATATATATATATAGAAAATGAAGGGGTGTAATTGAAAAGTTGCATTAGTTTGGTTCTGTTGGTAGTTGGTTGGACCGAACAGATGCAAACTAAACATTGCAACTATTCCGCTGGAACTCCTTTTGGCCGGATTAGAGTTGAACCAAACTCTAACCAATCTGGGTTGCAAAAATTTTTATCAAATCATTTACTGAAACCGAAGCCGAGCGAGAGACAACAATGGTGCGAGAGCCCAACCTCTTTCTATCATTTTAATTACTCTAATGGGTTACTTTACTTATAAACACATTTCCATTTTATTATTTATCTGGTGTGGGATAAATGAACTTTTCACTCATGTCCATTTACACCAATAAAATATATATATTTATTAAAATAAATATATAAATTTCAATAAGTTCTACGATCCGCTTTGAACCTATGATTCTGACGCGATCATCCTTTTTTTTGTTTTCAGGCCACAAATCAATTATGAAAAGAGTACCAAACACAAATTTAGTTTCCGTTGAGTAGAGTAATAATTATTATTATCTCACTAAAAATATCACTTTCTGAAAATAAGAGATAATAATAATTCTTTATATATTATTATTTTAAAAAAATATTATGATATTTTTAGTGAGATAAAAAAAATTATTATTTTATGCCTAATTTTATAAAATAATCATTATTTTATGATAAAATTTTAACGGAAGATTGAAAGAGTCTAATTTTGTAAAATATAGAGATAAAAGAATCTAATATTAAAAAATGAGAGACAAAAGAATCTATTATTACAAATACATAAACAATAATGTATTTTTTCCTAAAAATGTATTTTAGAGATTATGAAAAATGTTGAATGGAAATTTTGACAGAAGAACAAAAATATCTAATTTTACAAAATAGGAATAAAAGAGTCATATCAAAAAATAAGGGACAAAAAATTATAGTTTTGCAAAATATGAGGATAAAAATGTATTTTTCCATTCTTTGATAAAAGTAGTAGCGAGAGCTCTAATTCATCCACGTTATTAAACTATTTCTCAAAGGAAAAGGCAAAGTTATTACTCGGTCATCTAAATTGGTTAGTATTGGTCTTAATTTAAATTTTCTAAGTTGTTTGATAGAAGTAAGAGAGAATTAGTTTTAGGTACTTATATTTTGAGCTAATATGTGCATAGATCTCTGTTTTTTATAATACATCTATAGGTCTTCATATTTTTTACACCGTCCAATTTTTAGGTACTTTTAGTACATTTTTATAAAATATTCTATTAATCAATATAAAAAAAAATTAATGAAATTAGTAAAAATTATGGTCATCATTGCCGCAATTAAAAACCATTTTACAAAATTAATAAACCACGAACTACATTTTATTTTGTTGTGGAAACATTTTTGCGGGCGATAAACACACCTTGTGCCAATTAGATCTAACTACCGATCTTAATACCCAAATCACAATAAATTAATCTTCCTTCCAAAAGTGATTACAGTTAATCAATTTTATTTTATTTTTTTAAAAAAAAGGGGGAAAGAATGAGGCTATAAAGCATAGCTAGAGAGTGCAAATCACTCATTGCCACTTCACATCAATAATCATGTTATTTTTGGAAGAATTGGGGGAATAATTCATTTCATCTTTTCAAGAAGATACAACTATTTTTAAGTAAGATGTGCAAGATCAACAATAATTATGTTTTTGTTAAAAAAAAATATCTATGATTTTCTTGTTGAGGGAATGATTAAACTTCTTCCATATAAAATCAATAATAACAACTTGAGAAATAATAGAGGGACAAGACCCATCCCTTTAGATCATACTAAAAATAGGCAATTGTTGTTCATAACTATGCAACTTTATTTACGATCAACCAATATGTAAGCAAGGGAGTGGGGGCGTCATGGAGAGACAGATGTGGAGGCTAACCAACCCAAGTTCAAAACTTCATATTGCTAAAAGCTCCCATACTTTTTTTTTTTTAAATGCATGAGTTATTATGTACGTGTGTGGATGCCTATGTATATAGAAGAGAAAAAAAAAATTAAGCTACTTATATTTAAGAATTGATGCGCCAAAATATCAATATTAGTAGAGTTCAAGCTAATACTAAAATCAATGAATCAACTTCAAAAAAAGCTTCAAATAACCCTTGAAATGATTTCTGGTAAGCAAATATCACAGACCTTTTATTATGCCGAACAAACCTAACAAGCATCGACTTGCACAAATAGAATATTCACATTGCAATAAACTTCTCTCCTCTCCTCTAAACTCTAAAGCTCTTTTTTTATTTTTCATTAATTTGTAAGTATTATCGGTGAAATTTTTACTAGTGGCTGGATACCCTTTTTCTTTTTATCATTTTCTCTAATAAAATCTAGATTTGTATTTAGATTAAATCTCTCAAAATTTTGATACTTTTATTCCACTTTTTAAGATAAGTTTTAGCTTTTTCATATTCAAAGATTAGATTATTTTTCCTTGTTTTACTAGTTGAATTTTGTTGTTTATTTGAAATGAATTTAATACAAAATAGATTTTTTTTTTTGAAATATTTAAGTATGAATTTGAAGTTACCATTATGAGATTTGTTCGATATATCAAGAGATCAGTCTTAAAAAAGACTAGAAAGTCAAATAATAAACTTAAATTGCTACCAACATATTCTAAATTAAAATTACATTTTTAAATTTTTTTTTTTTTAACTCTAGTCTCAAATGAATTATTTTCTTGAGAATATAAAACGCAAACAAAGAAATAAATAATGACCAAAGATAAAATAATCATATGCCAAATTAAAGTTTTGTTGGTTTATTTATAGATATATTAATTTGAAAATCTCATCAACCACATCTAATCATACAACATTTAAAACATGCATTTGTTCAATCTACTAAACCGCTCGCAACTTTGTATGACATTCATCATTAGCAAGCATGCAAATGAATGGGGACAGAGGGATCCCATGCAGCAAAGTGGGCTCCCTTCATCCTCAAATGAATTATCTTCTTTAAAAAAATAATAATAAAATGAAAACAGTGAACTAAAAAATGGCCAGAGATAAAATAATCACGTACATACTTAAAGTTTTGTCGGTCTTTCATTATAGTTTATTAATATTAATTTCATTATTATTTAAAAAAAAAAATCTCATCAACCACTTGTAATCGACAACGTTCAAAACATGTATGTGTTTAACTTCTCGACTACATCGGATACCAACTGTTTTTTTTTAAGAAGAGCTACCAATTAATATCAATTTCATTCAGTGGCGGACTTATAGTAAGTCTAGAATTGACAGCCGTCCACACTCAATTTGAAAATTTTATTTTTTAATATTAGTTTATATATATATTATTTCTTTCTCCAATATATCTGTTCCCACTATATTTTATATTATTTTTTTTTACAATGTTTATATTAGCTTCTTAGAATTAGAGAATTTTTTCCTTTTTACATAAATACTAATTATCCTCTATTAAAATTTGGTTCTTCTTGTTTATTCATGTTCATTATTTTATTCGTTGAAAATGGGTATGAAGTGCAAATTTGTTATTTATATTTAAACATGTAGTTGAAGTTAACATAACAAAATCATTGAAAGACTGAAACAAAATCCAAAATTTTAGGTGGGAGAGGAGAAAGGTTTTATGGGCCTCCAACATAATGCATATATTTTACATTAAAAAAAGAGCATAACGTATAGATAAAGAATGAAATTGAAATATATAAAATGTGTCAACAACCTCTTTGCGTTTTTATAAATAATTCTAACTCGTGTTTTTTCCCTCTACCTAAAAACTAATCGTCTTCTTCGCCCTTCTAACCTTTATTGTTAATTATTTATGGAGGTGCCTTCAAAGGAGCATTATTTGAACAAATAATTTCTAATGCCAACTTTTAAAAATTTTATATTATAATATTTACCTTTGATGTGTACTGGAGAATTCAAGAGAGATTAATACTTTTCTATTAAAAAAAAAAAAGGAGAGAGAGAGATTATTTCTTTTATATATTGGACAGGTTAAGAGATTTTCTATTGTGTCTTTTTATCAATAGGCAATTTAAAATTTTATTAATTTTAAAGGAATCTAAGAAAGAAAATTAACATTTATAGTGACTAAATCATAATTTTATATTCTTTCAAAAAAAATTCATAATTTTATAATTTGTTCATAAATTTTATTTTTATTATTATGTTATTATATAGTCCAATTATAGTTATTATATGGAATTTTTTCCAAGCGTACTTATCTTTTATGAATAAAATGATAAATTTATTGTAATAATTCTCTTTTTTTAATTAACAAGTATCTTCCATGTACGTATAACGATCTATAAAAACTAATCACTCGGAGTTCTTGGTTTACCATTTCCAACAATATTTTTTTAAGATTTGAACCGAGTTTTCACATTGGGAGTATAATATACCACCACACTTAGTTGTTGGTATTGTAAAAATTTATAAAAATTAGTAAATTTATACATAATAAGGAAATATAATTATTTTTTCAACTTGACATTTTGATTTTAACCCTTTTTTTACAGCAGTTTAATATTAACCATTGTAACATAACATGTGTGGATAACTTTTTAAAATTTTTATAAAATTATTTTCTCGCTACTAAAATTAAATTTTTTAAAAAAGTTACTATTTAAATTAATATTCTTACAAAGTAATTAAAATAATAATATAATAATAATACCAGTAATCCAAGGGTGGTGGCCTGGTGGTGAGATAATGTCATCAAAGACCAGAGGTTCCAGGTTTAAACCCTCTTGAGGGTAACTAAAGGAAATAATAATAATAATAATACCAGTAATTTTTAAATTTAATCAAATCAAGAAATGCAATTCACATGAAAAGCAAAAAATTCAAAATAAAACTCAAATAAAATTTCCAAAATCGATTTCATGATTCCTTTAAAAAAAGAAAATACTACGGTACAGCCAATCAATTATGTTGGTAATAATAATAATACCAGTAATTTTTTTTTTAAAATTCAGTTCATATATTATTAGAGTTAGTTTTTAGGTTATAGTATAGTTTTATATAATATGGCAAATTTTTCTTTTAAAAAAATTATGTATTAAGATTATTTCAAGTTGGGTTTTGCAAGTAGGAGTTGCATGACTATGAAATAAGCATGTAAAAATTTTAACAGTTATTTTTGAGATATTATAATTGTTCCATAGCCAGGATAATGATTGTTATTTATATAATCATTCAGGCATTTCTTTATTGGTGATTTTGAAAAGGAAAAAAAAATCGAATTTCAAACATGGTGATACTTGGACAAGGTATCATTACTCTATATTTTTAGAGAAGGAATCAACTTCAACATATGAATTCCAACCCTTTCAATCATGCACACAAGAGCCGAAGTACTTGTAATTTCAAAATCATCACTGTTAGTAATACTGAACTTAAAATAAAGAATTTAGATATGAAATCGAAAAGAAAAGTCTAAAAGCTAGTAAATATAATTTTGAGATTCAATTAATCCATAACAATTAAATACTTTAGCAACAGGTTTGGTTTGTTGGCAGAATCGAAAGCGAAAAATATTCTAAGTACCCACAGTATGTATGTAATTAATTTTCAAATACTTGCTTATTTAGTATCTCATCATAAAAAATGAGACATAACATTACATCTTAATTTAAAGCACATTACACAACTCCAATGGTGCATTACAGATTCAATCTTTCATGGTCGTCTCCATGTTAGCCAGAAGAGGCAGACACAACATCTCTTATTATTACAAACAAAAATTATAAAAAAAAAAAGGAAATAACACATCACATCTTAATTTTATTGAGTGTGCCCAAACTTGAACACAACACCACAAGACTTAAATGTCTTCCTCCTTCACCACAAAATTGAAACCAAAGTAATTGCTGCCAGTATAAACACCACCATCTTTAATGTAAGTAACTTGTCTCCCATCAGTATAAGTGTCTCGTTGAGCATACGAAAATGGAACATCGCAAACTCCCTTCGTAGCAACCATCTCTACATTCACCTTAGTCTTTGGAGGTATAACATAACTGAAAGTAGCATATAATTCACTGGACTGTGTCTTTTCCTCACCCCATGAGTACGTTTCCCCATACTCCAACGAAAAACTAGAGCCTAGTCCAACGTCTACCACCCCTTCAATGATCGGAATGCTAGCAGAGAATTCCATTTGAATACCAAGTTTAACCGACGAGCTAGTCTTGTAACTGCTGGTTCTAGTGTCTGCGTACTTCAGTTGCATTGTGGAAATTTTTTCAACGTCCGTTTTGTTAACATCTTCGTCGTTAGCTAACGATTCAATCTTCTCGTTGTAGACCCTTATATCATCCAAATTGAATTCAACGTCGTAAATTTTCCTTGAAACTATTGGTTCTTCCACGCGTAAATGGGCATCATTGTCTATGGTTATGGCCCAGGATGCAGCAGCCAAACAATCCACAGTCCCTCCGTAATTTGTTTTACGGAGAAATCTGTCATTGCCCAAGTTTTTTAGAGCAATGACGTTGTCTTTTCCAACTTCTCCGAGATTCACGGACCAGAAAGAGGTTTTCGGAGTTGCCGAAGTAGAGGTAGAGATTGGATATATCCAATTTGGAGTAGCTTCCCAGAACTTGCCATTTTCTAAAAGTTTCACTCGGAGGCTTCCGTCAAAATTGGTGAAAACTTCATTGGCAACTTTAGTAGAACCAATATCATCGCACCCAAATTCCATATGGTCGTCGCCATTTTCACCTCGGTAGCGTAGATATTTCCCATTTCTACCCTTGAACGCCACATATTTGGGCAAGATCACCAATGATTCCCAGTTCGTAGCAATGAAGAGATCGGCTCCGTCGGCTTCGGGTTTGGTATACCTAGCAATTAGGCAACCCCTTTTTATGTTTCTGGACCGGTTGAACCATACATTTTTTCCGAGCTGGACATGCTCGAAACGTAATGTTGTTTGGTCAAGCACATTCACTTGGATAGGCTTGAACAACGTGCATGACCATGCGGTTTCATCTTCTTCCGGTTTGTCAGCTGCGGCGGCGATATAATCTTTATCTTCGGCGATACGCCTCCAGTATTTATTGCTATAACAGCTTCGAATGTGGATTAAGTTGGGATTTGATTTGGCCTTCTCGATTCTGAACTTTGCGAGAGGGCTAGTGATATCCTCTCCATCGAATTTCACATATCGATACTCTGTGCTGTCTGAGTCATCAACATACCGCAAATATTTGTTAGCGTATTTTGATTTGAAAACTGCATATCTTGGAACGAACGGCGCCATTATTTTTCTCTCTTTGATAGTAATATTATTTTAGTTTTAGTATTTTTGGTTATAGACAATCTGCTGCTTTGCAAGTTCTTTTATAGGCTAGGCAATCAATTTCGCTTCTTTTTTAATTTGGGAAATTCCAACTTCAATAATTTGGTTGAGAGCAGTGTGAGTTTAATCCAAATCTATTTCGAGGTCACAATTTTAAAAATTTTTTACCTAAACTTGGGATTAATACTGACAAGAAAAATTATAATATGAAAAGAGATAAATAAAAATGAAAAAAAGGGGAATTGTCTATCTCCAAGTCATGGGCGAATCACACATTCATTAGCCTTAGTAAAAATAACAATGATCAAGCATGTGCATGTGTTCTGAAATCACACAAATCAAATCTTTTTGTTTTGAAAAGGTAAATACAATTGTTAAAGTGGTTTTTTTAAGGGTGGCCATATATAAATTATTTACTAAATACTATAATAAACTCATGGATTAGTAAAAATAAATGGCGGAAATGATTCTATACGACCATTGAATTTGTAATCTTATCTAATTTATAATACATAGTCTAAATCTAAAAACTGCGATCTACTATATTTGATCTCGAATCTTGTACATATGATTTATTTTTTCAAAAATGTAAAAAAATAAAAGGAATCGAATAATGCCAATGAACAACTGTTTATTGATTTACATTGGGGCTTTTTGGTTAAATTATAAGTTTCATAAAATTGATTCGACTTCTGAAATTTGAATCGATGAAAGAGATAATAATAGTCTGCCCAAAAGAAAGAGAGAAACTATATTAATTTGAATTGGCTTAGTTTGTGAATTTCAATATACCAATAGTTGGTAAAAAAAAAAAAAAGGTTCATAGTTCATATTATTATATTTTTAAGCTATTGCAATTAATATGTGGACGGAAATTTTTTAATCTTAAATATGAATTATTTACATAACAAACTAGATAATTTATTTATGGTTTGTTTCTTTTTAAAATTCAGCATAACAAAATTAAATTGCAAAGGCTAATCTAGTTTATCTTTTTATTTTTATTTTAAAAAGTGGGAGGTATGTATTAGAATATCTCATCACTATTAAGGTTGAGCAAATGTTTAACAGCAATGCACCGCTTAAAACCGAACAGCACTACAACGTGCGTTTTGATGAAAATGGAAATCGCGAACGCATTGCAGATAATATAACCCACCACACTGTAATGTTGTGGTCGGTTTTTGCAGTTTAAACCGTAAATTAAAATAAAAATAAAATATATTAACAGTGGAAACCACACTACATCGAAATTTTTTTTATAAGATTTTTTATTAGTCGTGCTAAATTTTTTTTTTTTAAATTATAATGAAGCCCAATAGGTCGACTAAGCATTGTGGATAATATAATATGGGAGGTCCTTCCCTAAACTGCATAATATGGATAATCCACCATACGCCAAATCTGCAATGAAATGTCGTTTGAAAGAATCGAACTTACAATTTTTATTTTTCATTGCAAGGTAAGCTAAAAGACCAACTGAGTTGGTAAAATTTATTTTTTAATTTTTAAAACAAGAAATAAAGTGAATTTTAGGCTTTTTTTTTTTAAGGAAAGTATTTATATTAGTTTCTAATTATTTAAATATAAAAATTTTAATAATCTAATAAAACTTTAAGGATTTATTAAATCACTACAAACAGAATAGTTTTTATATGAAAAATAGTTAACAAGCTAATAAACGTCTGCTAAAAATAGTAAACAACTAATACAATGATTAAACTAATTATAGTAAAAATTAATTTCCTTGATGCACAACATAAATATTAATTAATTATTTGAAGAATATACATGGATACATATATAATCACCACAACACAACATATCAAAGAGATTTTCGAACCTAGTTCCAAATTCCTACCTTTACAAATCTTACGAAAGTTTAAACGTCCTACCTCATGAGAAAACAATAAGGCTTAAGAATTTAAAAAAACACACACACACACACTTTTTTACAGCCAAGCAATAATGAAATTTATCACATGTTTGTTTTTATGTTCTCTACTGGAACCACCTAACCTAACAACCCCCATTTCTCAAATTGATCACATGTTTTTAAAATTTAAACGTGCACCTTCTTTTGTTATGTGCATTGGTTGGATAGGAAACAATATACATAAAAGAGATACTACCTTTTTTTTTTTTTCCCTTAAATTCGAAGATGATAGCAGATCATGACGGTGGGGTCTTGACCTGCCAATATTTTGATGAAAATTCGTATCCACCCCATTTCTATATTTTATAACTACTTTTGTTTTAACCGCAAATCAAATTTCTTTTACTATTTTGGTTTTTATAAAATAGAGAAAATTTTATATGAGTGTACATATAAAAAAGTTAAAACGGCCGTCAATATTTAGTTGTTCATCCTATCTTTGATGAAGATGCATGATATAGGATGTAAAAATGTTGAGATTTGTTGAACAGTCCAGATTCCAACATAGTCAATGTCATAATTATGAAATCATCAAAATTATGTCTCCCATTTGCTTAATGTTAATGCTCCACTATGTATTAATTATTGTTTTAACTCTTGCTGTATATGTTTGTATTAGTGTTGTTCATTGTTTCTGTTAGAAGCAGAAAATAGAGAGCAGAAAACGTGAGGCAGAGT
>CATIWJ010246036.1:0-26176 GCA_949640765.1 Croton laevigatus | reverse complement strand
TTTTACCTACTAATTCCTTAACAATTTCATTCACAATCATATGGTGGGCTAATTTTCATTCAAATATTTGGATAATTCATTGAAATTGTAAGTTTAATTACGTGTGGGCACCTAATCGTATGACTCCGAGTAATGATAATTGAACTTGATCTAATGTTTTACTACTAATTTCTCATGAATTCCATTTACCATTACAAGTTTGAATAATTTTCGTTCAAATATTTAAATAATTCATTGAAATCTCAAGTTTTATCAAATTTTCCAAAACAAATTATTCTGCTTTTCACTCAAATACTTGGATAATTCTTTTAAATCACCGAATAAAAAAATGAAAAAAAAATTTTCTAGTCGATTTAATGAATTAATTAATTTTTACAAAATTTTAAATTTACCAAATTTAACGAATAATCTTTTTATTTAACGAATTTAACGTTTTTAACGAAATTTTATAAAAATGCTGTAAATACTACAGTAAAAATAAAGTCACAAAATTTCATCTAGAGGGAGAGACTAGGAAGCAATAGAAAAAACGAATAGAAAATAGTGAGTGGCAAAAGAGAAAAATAAAGAGGTAGAAAAAAAAAAAGAAAAAAAGAGGCTTTTAGATTTATTTTGGTGTTAAACATTTAATACGTTAATTCGGGAAAAATATAATTTAACAAAAATTTGACGAGGAATTTAAAAACGTGGCACTAGTAGGACAAATATGACGTGGCACTAGTATGACAAATATGACGTGGCAAGGAGAAAGATAAAGTGGAAAAAATTGTGAAATTTTTTATTGAGTTAGTGGGTGTACTTTTTATTGTATTTTATTAAGATAGTGGGTGTTGTCAAATCATATTTTTTGGTGGAGTAATTTTATATTATAGTGTAATGATTAGAAGAATAAGGGTATTTTGGGATAAAAGTAGAGAAAATATATTTTTTCTTAATCCACGTGTAAAAGGAATCTTTGCTATATAAATAAAACGGAGGGAGTATATAAAAATAAATTTTGCCAAAAAAATAATACTATGTAAGAATAAATTCCTCAGTGAATTTGGGAAATTTTAGTGTGTGTAACAATTCCAATTATGCAATAAATTCCTCCTCAAATTCGAGCTCAACTTATTTATTTTTTAGTCAAATTTAAATTAATATTTTATAAGTCAATTCTCAACATGAATTGCTATACATTGTGATAATAAGGTACTATCTTCGTATTTTTTATTCCTTTATATTTTAAAAGGTATGATTAGATTCAAGTTTGGTTTAATAGTTTGATGGATTGGGTTAGCTAGATTAAAGTATATTTAGGTTGGTTATAAAATATGATTATTGTGCTTAAGTTATATATAAATAATATTTTAATCTATCTAACCCAACCCATCAAACTATCAAAACCAAACTTGAATTTAATCATACCTTTTAAAATGTAAATAAATGAAAAATACGAAAGTAGTAATAGATAATTTATGTACACTTTAACTTTTCAAAAAATTTAATAATACTTAAAAAAAAATTAAGTACATATAATATGAGTTTGCAATTTTTTTTTCCAAATTGGAACATATTGGATTTTTCAGTTTGAACCACAAACCACCTGCAAACGATCGCAAGTTTGCAGTGCGGTTTAGCTAGCTAGCAATGCGGTTTATGGTTCACCTATATTATAAAACCGCAAATTGCGATTCAATGTGGTCTGGTGCGGGCGGTTTAACGAATAATAATTTACTCGCTCCTACTCTCTACTGTTTTTTAAATTTTATTTCCAACGTCTCATATATTTTTTAGAGTTGTTGTCGGTCATAAAAGACCCTCGGTGGTCCATAAAAAAAAAATTATTTTCAGAGTTTCAAAATAATAGAAATACTTCCATTTTAAGTAAGGGTTTCTTATAAAATTTCATTATTACCCCTAATAGCTATGATGTGTAAGAGATGATTATGTAAGAGAAGATACTAATGTGACAATAAAACAAAAGTGTAAAGAGGAATAGTGGGCAAATATTTAAGATTTCCTCAAAACTTGTGCAAAGGGAATGTTCTTTATTTTTATGGAACATATGTTATATCTTCCAATATTCCAGTCTTTCATTCTTTTTTGGCAATTTCAGATCCTCAAAGACTATGTAAAATTTTTTGGAGTTTGAAGATGGATAAGATGATTATGTTATATCTAAGAACCTTTAGATCGATTGATCAGGAAACCAAGTAGATCTTCACCCAACCAAAGTTATCTCATCAACAAATGGGCATTTTGGCACCTTCAAGCAGAAGATGTGGGTTCTTGCCTCAGTCAAGACAAGTATATTCCTACTAATGGCTAGTTTTGTTGCTAGCATTTGGATATGTAATTTCAGCTGCTTGCATTTCTCCTTTTCTTGGAAGGCTCTTTCTACCGGCAATAGATTTAAATTTTTTCTTGCTCGTCTCATGTTTATTTTAAAGACTATGGAGTGTTTTTTTTTTTTTTTCAAGTTTTATAGTTCTTATGTTTTTTTTTTTTTTTGTGGAGTGTTTTTTCTTTTCAGTTTTATAGTTCTTATGTCGTAATTTTTCCCCCCTAAGCACCATGCTCCTACTATGAATATAACGGTGGTGGATGCATAATTGTAGTGCTATTGATGAATGATATAATCTTTTGACAAACATAACAAAAAATTAAGTGCAAGTACACTTATCATTATTAGCTAGCGTGCAATTATTAATAGTGCTGTTGATGAATAATATAATCTTCTGACAAATATAACAAAAAATTAAGTGCAAATATACTTATTATTAAGTTATGTTTCATCTAGCGTGTAGTTGTTAGTATATTTTGTTATTTATAATGTTCCACTCAATGTTCAAAATAAAGGTATAAATTAAAATTTCGAATTAGATTAATTCATTTTCGAAAAAATTTAGAGAATTAATCGGCAATTATTATCTATAAATGGAAACTGTTAACTTTTGATTTTTATAATAAGAATGAGATTAATACGTAGATAAAGCAAAAGGGGTAAGATTAGTTTAGAAATGAAGGTGCTTTGTATCCCAATTGGCCTACCCAACCCTGGGGTGTCGTGCGCCCCATATGACCAACAATTTCCTTTCCAGCTCGATTGAAACTGTGTTGCAGAGAATTTGTAAATTAACACCCAAAACAACTGGCGCTCATCTGATTTGTTTAGTTATGTTGGTATTTTGGAGTGATAAAGTACTTGTTTATTTATAGTTAAAAGCAAGCCTCAGTCAAGTTGGTTAAAGTACAGTCCGGTTCAACTTCTACCTCCTCTTAGTTAAGGCACAGTCCGACCTCTCTTTCTACTTAGATTAGGATAGATTTAGGGATATATATATAATAGGCGACTCAAAGATTTAGGGTAACTTATGGAATTGGACTTGGGATTTGATTATGAATATAGTGGTGATTGATTGGATAGTAAATGGATCTGCAGAACATTAAGAAATCCAATAGTTCATCCTAGGTACAAATTATTTATACTTTACATTAAACAAATTTTTATGGAAAATATACATAACAAGTCTCTTTCCTTTTTTTTTTTTTTTTTCCTACAACGACATTCATTTAATATTAATATTTGAAACAAGTTAAAATGTGCTAAAACTTATGAAAATTGTCACTTTAAACATCAAGGTTTTGTTTCCTCCATCCATGTACATGATCGACTACCACCAGCCATACCACCACCATCCTTTGTCGGTCAAACTGAAGCAGTCGTACTTGCCCACCATCCGAAAATCCCGTTCTCTAACAACTTTAATGACGTTGACTAATCCTCAATCAGACATCTACGTCAGCCGTGCTCATGGAGAGAAGGTCCGACATGAACTTTTCATCATTTTTTCAACATACTCCGAAGAGTTTCAGGTCCGTTTTGGCACCTTTAGATTCATCTCAAGTCACTCTTTCTTTTGATGTAAAATTATTTCAATTTTGTGGCTGTTTTTGGTGGCCGGAAAACTTGAGATTTGAATTTTTTTTTTTTTTTTGAAATTTTTCTAGCAACTTGAGATTGAATCAGGTGAAATAAATTGTATATTTGAAATCATCATTAAAATCCGATTGGATAGTGTATAGATTTTGCTTTTGATGAAGTTATGCTTTTTTCAATGATCAAAAAATAAAAGATAAACAAACAATAAACAAAAATAAACAGATAAGAAATAATGGTAAACAGTGAAAACAAATGCAAATAAATAACAAGCAATGAATAAAAAATTGACATATTTCATAATTTTGTTTACAACCTATGTGAAATATAATGACCTTTTTCATAACTATTTTTTTTAAAAGGCATTAATTATGGCGCGGCCTCTCTTCTTTTTAAATTAAATAATAAATTGTCAAGATACTTGCCTATGGTCTTGAGGTCCAAGTTCAAGCTGTATCGCCTCCTCTTTATAGATATAGGTGTGTGTGGGTGTGTGGGTGACCTATGTTAAAAATAATAATAATAATAATAAATTGTCTTTAGTGAGTATCAAAATCAATTTTGGTAGATCTTGATTTACAGAATTTGACTTTATATCATCAATTTCACGTGGCTACAAATTTAACAGTTTCAATTATTTTAAATTTAATTTATAATACAAAGTTAAATTTTACAAACGGTAGCCTATACTGAAATTAATCTCTGGATTAATATTTCATCCTTTGATTTGAAAAATAAAAAATAAAGAAGGGGTGCACCTTAGTGGCAGCTGCACCCAAAATATTTTTTCCTTTTTCAAACGTGACTTAATATATATGTTATAAACAATGTGTGTCTAGTCTTGAAAATGATGAATTTTAATTTTGAATTTAGGCCTAACTCCAGCGAAAGCCACGTTCCATACCATAAGCATAATGGTCATGCAAGAGCACTCTCTGTCCAGTTATTTTGCTCTCATTACGCTCTAGAATTTTCTATAGTTAAATACTTGTATTTACCTAAACCCTCTAATTATTCCCATATAGCAAAAAAAAAGGGATTAGTGAAGGTTCCGAGCATGTCATGACATTAGAGGTAACCATTACATATTGAGAGAGAGACATCCGTGATCTAATTGAGGTTGGGTCATCTAATTAGTCCAGTAATTCATTATCTTTCTTTTTTTTTTTTTTAACATAGCAGTAATTCATTATCAGTATCACAGAATGATTAACTTCCTAGTCAAGCGACTTAGCAATTGGAGTGCCCGCGTAGTTTAGTATCCAAAGTGCGGGTGACATTCAAATAGGAGAAAAAGGTTGGAGGTGATTTTGTAGAGGGGCAGGCAAGGACAAACCCAGATATATGTTAAGATTGAAAAACTCTAATATTCACAACCAGATATAGAATTATAGAAGGAAACAAGCTCAGTTAACTACAAAAAAAAAAAAAAAAAATATATCTAACTTTCATTTTAAGTTTATAGCTCTTTATTGCACAACTCTCTCTGTTGTGTTTTTTTGCTAACTCTCGGTCTCCTTTTTCAATGCTGGAGAGATGTTCTTTATTTATAGGGCCAAAAAGTAAGCGTGAACAAAATCCATCATTTGTCAATAATGGTGGCTTAGAAGCTTTAAGAATGGCGTTGACAGCTAAAAGTGAGTTGGTGTTGCTAGAAAAATCTAGATACTTACAATATAATTATATAGGAGTGTCAAATTTAAAATTTTTAAGAGACTTAATTTAACTAATGTATCATCACCTATTTAGAAGTGATGTTTACAAACTGAGATGAGATTGTGACCCATCATTATTATGGATGCTCTAATACATCAATTTGTTCTTAGCTTACCCAAATAGGTTCTGTATTCAACTGAATTGTTTGCCCCATTTACTAGTTACTAACTACTCTGCCCATTGCCCAACAACTTACGGCTGCTATGTACAATCTACTGACATGGCACAGGATGCTATAAATCTCACTGGATGGCTTTCAATATAATCGTATCGTCCGCCTCTAAAGGCCTTATTTCATTATGTGATCTTTAACGGACATAGAAAAGGTTAGGAATATATAGACCGAGGAACCAATCAATTGGACAATCGCTCATACGTGTACAGTAATTAATTTTTTTTCACTCAAGTGATAAACCATATCTTAGTTTTTTGAAAGAAAAAAAAAAAGTGATAAACCATAACATCTCCAGAGTAGAACAAATTTTCAGATAATTTTTTAGTTCTTTAAGTTACCTTTGAATTATAGTAAAACCGTATTGCCTAATAGGCCTATAATCCCACTACCATACTATTTTTGGCAGAAAATAAAATAATTTTCAGCATTGATGAGCAGCATTTACAAGAGTTACGGAAAATCTTAGTTTTCTTGAACTAAAATTGTGGAACTTTTATTAACTTTCAACAATAAGCAGATCAACGATACATGATGGTGGAACATCATGCCACACCACTAAATCTATCGAATTAATGCAAGGTTGTGCAAGAGAATGAGCTACATTATTCGTAGAACATTTCACAAAAAGCAAATGAATATCTCTCAAATCTAAGATAAGAGATTTGCAGTATAATATATGAGTTCTGCAGTACATCCAATATAATATCTTGATGGACTATACCACGCTCATACAACCAAACTCCCAGTGACTGCCTTCACAAGAGCATTAGCGCCTTATTAGCTGATCGCTTAACAAAATGAACATCAAGAGACCCTACCACTTGGATTAAAAACTTAATACCACTAATAATCAAACCGAAATAAGAATGGTCTTAACTATCTCGATTAATTGCCTGCATCACCATTAGAGAATCTGTTAAGGAAAATCTTAGTTGCTATTAGAACACATATTTTATTCATGAAGCAAGACCACACCATTCACAAATTCATGCATTCCAATTCCAATATATAAGTTCTATCTCAGCTAATATAATTCTAAAACAAATGATTAAATTAAACCCCTAGAAAAAACTACCTCAGGTCATCAAAATTCGGTTCCACTCCATAAATTGGAGGGATTTATAAGAATTCTACATATCCAATAGGACTACGGAGAACTGAGACAGCTTTGTCTCTATTTAGCGTGCGACATATTGCTAGAGCTAGCTACGTGTTTTCTTGTTGCATTTCTTTCAGCTTACTTGCTGTTGGTGGCTGCCATATGCAGGGTAGGCCCCGTACGCCGCCGCATACATGCCTGGATCATGCGGTGGTGGCAGAGCATATCCGTACCCATCATAAACTTGCCCTCCATAATATGCTCCGCCCCATTGGTTGCCAAAATCTGCTCGAAACTGAAACCCCCCAGAGAAACATGTTTATTAGCAAATCATTGAATTCTAACAAGTAACAATTTCTAGTTACTACAAAGAATTGACACTGAAAGAATCCTATATACCTGCTTATTAGCTGGATTACGACCCCAAGAAAGACGAACTGTTTGCTTGCCTATTACTGTCCCATTCAGTTTCTGCAATGCCTCTTCAGCATTACTCCTGTCAAGCGAATTTAAATGGAGGAATTCAAATTTAGGAATAGCTGAGCTTGTATTTTAGCATTTCATTCACAGGCAAGGCTAAGAAGAGAAGAGATATGGCTACAAAGTTTACCTGCTGCCAAATTGTACAAATCCACATCCTTTACCTACTGGAATTTTAACCGAGACTATCTCGCCATATTGAGAAAAGGGTTGTTTGAGATCTTCATCAGTGACATTGGGGTCAAGTCCTCCAACAAATATCTACAAGCGAGAAACTTGGATTAGTCATTGGAAAGAACACGTGAATCTAAACACGCAAAAAGAATTTTTCAAACTCACTGTTGTGTTAGTTGAATCGCCATCAGATTGGAACCCTTGGCCAGTAGCACCATTTGATGCATACCCACCTACAAGAGAACAGAATAAGGATATGACAAGAATCCAGATTGAAATTTACGCTTCTATGTCTCAAACTAAATATTTAATCTCATAGGACCCAAGTTAGTTGGGACAAGATCAAAATTGCAAACATACAACAGGAAGTTTGTAAATTAAGAATTCCGTTATTCCATTTTGTGAAACAAAAAGGATAATTCAGACGTTGATTACAGATGAGATGATAGCAGCTTAAGACCCATCATATAAACTCATAAGGGTGTTCACAATATAAAAATGAGGTATTCAGAACTAAGAACTCTGGCGGAATATCACCTACGTCCTAGAACTTAGAAAACAAATAAATGTGGAAAAAAATGTTGGACCATCAGTCAGACTAAATTGAGAAAAGCAGAGAAACATCAGTTCAGAAAAAGAGAGATATTCTACCACAACTGTTCGAGTATAGGTAGCTCTTATTTAACTACATAACGCCTCCCTCCGATTGATGCATGTCAATGGGAACTTGTGGCGCTCTATAATTTAGCCACACTAATCTAAATTTATTGAACACAGAACACCAGTGTTGAAATAGTATCACTAGTTTCTTAATAAACAAAAAGCAATCGTCAAAACACATTAGGCTCCTCCACAACTAAAATCATCATCGCCATATATTTATTTGTTCCAAGTTAATGCATTCAAGGCATGCAGTATGTTCCCGTTTCAATTCCATTAATATTTGGCGAGAATGAATCTTTTTCCATGTTTCTTTTAGAGTTGACGAGTTAGCATATGAAGAGAAAAAATAATATATCTAAGAGTTGTGACTAAAATTGCAATGACTACTCTCGTTCAGCAGGGACCAGGTAATTAAACAAGAAGTGAAATGTTAAATTAGCCTAAATATTTTATATTTAAAAAAAAAACTTATCTTTTCAGTTAAATTTGACGAATAATTATAGGCAACACATATCTTCCATCAAAACCTAGACTTTTCACAAAGACATACAACCACGGACCAGCACAAAACCTATCACAAGAGGTGAGTCAAATTCATCAAAGTGCAGTGTAGATATTGAGTTAATGTTGCTTGTGTAGCATTTGAAAGGAAGTAAGAGAATCTTAATTCAGAATTGAGCACGAGCTAAAGGTCCTAGTTTAAAATTATCGAACATACTCTAACATTCTGAGGAGAAAGGGAACCAATTCTTAGGCATATCAATTTTTCTGTTGTTGCTTATTTGTTTTGTTGGGACCATGTGCATGGTAATATGAGATAAAGTGAACTTGGGGCAGCAACAAAATTATTGTGCAACTAAGCAGCAAACGAAATTATAATGCAAACCCTTGTAAGGTATCATCATCAACAACTAAATCTGGATGATGCAAATGCAAAGCAAGTAAAACAATACAATACCTTGTTGCTGATATCCAGAAGACTTCCTGGGAGTTGCAGCACCAATTCGCATAGGCCTGCTTAAACAAAATACACCATGCATTTCTGTCATAGCCTGTGTTCTTTCACTATCATCCCCAAATCTCACAAAACCGTAACCTTTTGAACGGCCAGTATTGGCATCAAATACAACTTTTGCAGCTTTAACAGATGGATATCTATTAGCGAAAGTTTCATGCAATATACTGTCAGTAACTTCTGCAGCTAAATCTCCTACAAAAATAGAAAGATCAGGTGCATTCTCGGATCGCTTGTCACCAGTGCTAAATGTTGCCCAGTTGAGACGGAATGGCTGTTCTGTATTAGGCATCAAAATCCCACTGTAGTTCTGTAAAACCTTTTCAGCTGTTGCATGTGAAAAAAATTCCACGAATCCATAGCCCTCAGACAAACCAGTCTGCTTGTTGCGAATAACCTTAAGTGAAGCAATCTGAACACAAGCAAAAAAAAATGGAAAAAAGAAGAAGAAAACCGTGAGTATAGTAATCAAAAGGGAGTAGAAATGGAATTGGAATATGATATCGTCATATACTTTAGGGGGAGAATCCAAAATTTGAACTTTTGGCTACCTCAAACTGTTTAATTAAATGATAACAAATCAAAATCCCGTTTCAAATCATAATAACTATATTCAGTTTCCAAGCATTCAAGAAATTGATAATTGAATGCTGCATCTATTCCCTTTTAATTTCCAGTCATAAAAGAACAATGATTTCACAAAACAGGAAATGCCAATCCTCAAAGATATTTCAAAATAGACTTTTAATTTTATACATATAATACTCATTCGCAAGTCGTCCCGTATACAAGCTAAAAATCGTTAGAATCCTACGTTAGTATTTATTATCTAATTGCAAAACAGTTTCTTTGTTTCAAGTAACATTTATTATACTTTAAAAATTTTAAAAATTTCCAAATATATTTGCTGCAGCTATATTTACGATGATATGTGTGGAGATGAAAGTCATTTATACCTCTCCAGTGGAAGCAAAACAAGTATGAAGATAGTTTTCGTCCATCCAGTGGAATAAATCTCCGATCCAGAGGGTGCGGTTCTCCGTGGAACTTTGACTTTGGTTTTGGTTATGGTGTTGAGGCGGATGTTGTAGGTGCGGGTGAGGATGGTACTGGTGATAGGCGGCCATGTAGTGCTGAGGTGGCTGCGGAGCATAATGCTGAGGCGGTATCATTTGGTGCTGCATTACCATCGCAGCCGCATACTGCATCGGCATCCACTGTTGCTGCTGTGGAGGAGGTGGAGGTGGCGGCGGCTGGTTCTGCTGCCGTTGGCTCTGCTGCTCCTGGTTCTGCTGCGAATCAGAACCGTTGGATTGCATCTTATCTTATTACCTTCAAAAATATATGTGTTTGTATCTAATATTTATTCTACAATTTTATTAGTATATTATTATAATATAATATAAACCAGAGATATGAATATATATGTTTCCTCTCTATAAAGGGGAATGAAATTTTGAATGAAATGAATCTGAGTATTTTTTAGAGAGAGAAAAAATGAATCTGAGTGCATATATATATATATATATGGTGGCTTAGAGAGAGAGAGAGAAAGAAATGTTAGGGGTGGGAAGGAAGGAAGGAGAGGATTTATGTTCGTTTGTTAAGAAGGGGATATGAAGGATTCATGGGTTGGCTTCGTGAACGCGGTTATAGTTAGAGCCGTTAGATTATAGGTTTGAGGTTTGATCTGAACCGTTGGTTTTGGGTGAAACCAGAGGTTATGCATGTGATTCTACTTTGGTTTTCTCTCCCCCCTGGATCCGCCGCCAGCTGCACATTTTTGGGTACTTTCTTTCTTTCACCTCTCCCCCACTCTTTTTTTCTTTTTTTAAGGACTGAATTTGATTTACAGATTATCACATTTAGCATCTCAAAGTACTAATTCTCCAACACCGCCAGTCCCAAGCCCCTCCCACAGATTACTTGACCATGCTGATGCTGGTACACGCTACTTCCCTGCGACTGGGATTTTTTTTTTTACTTTACGTCACCTCACGGTTAATGGTAAAGATTCTTTATCCCCCAACTTGTTTTAGCAAAATGTATGCACGAAGTAGGAAAGTTTCTAAGGTTGGAATTTTGTTAAATTTTAGGGAATTTTGTTCTGTCTATTCATATGTCTCTGTGACCTTAAATTTTGTTAAAAAAAGGAATATGTCAACTCATTCTAGAGCATAGCAATATCACACCTTCAAAAAAAAAAAAGAATCTGTACACTCACACAATTTTTGGTTTCACTTCCAAATTTATCTCCATATTATACCATTTTCTATATTCTCCTAATTAATAAACTTGTTTAGTGCTAACTTAATTAAGATTTGTTGTGCCAATAAAAAAAAATTAAAATTTGTTGTGAATTTGATGTAATATATAGTTTAAAACCATCCAATGTTACTCGATGAAACTAATTTTCTTATTTTTGTGAAATATTCTCTTTTTATTACTATAATTCCTTTTTTTTCTGAATAATATTAACATCATTCCTTAACAATCACTTTGAAAATTGAAAAACATGTACAATACAATGTTAAATTATCTAGAAAGTTAATAAAATTCTCATTAAGACATAATTTAGTAATAAATGCACATAAGATACAAGACCTAATATAAAATGAAAGGGACTTATTTGAAATTTTAATGGATTCAAATAAATAAAGTTCTTATTAATTTTGCAGACCAACAAGGAAAAACTTTGAGCTCGTATTTTGTCAATGCAAGTCCTCCAAAAGCATGATAACTGTAGAGTCAGGATCCCTTTTCCAATACTAAAAAAATAGAAATACATAAGATATAGTAGAAAATATAGATAGTTATAATAAAATTTAATTATTTTAAATAATTTTTAGAAGAAATTAATTATAAAGTAGAAGGTGTGTCTATGAATGTTGGGACAAATGGAGCATTTAAAAAATTGAGGTAAAATATTTACGAAAATTATAGTTTTTTGTTTTAAAGGGATAATTATGATTACTATTTGGGGTTGATGAAAAAGTAAAATGGTAATCCCTTAGTGATAGGAAATGTGAGAAATTATAGTTAATTTTGGAGATTCTGAAAAGTATTTACAAGGTAATAGATTAGAACTCAGAAATTGTGTCCACTTGACTATGTCAAGTTAAGTTAGTAGTCGTGACTCGTGATGATTATGAAGAAACACGTCGCACGTGTACAATGTGAAACAAATATTGGGCCGACAATGACTTTGAAGTTGGATGTTGGACTGGATTGGCAGCCCAAGAATAAGTCAACAGAATCCAAGTTGGTCTACTTTTTTTTAATATTGATAGTGATAATGAAAATTACAATCATGAAAAAAGTTTATTATTATTTTTTTTAACCTTGGACAAAAGGCTACAAGAACAAATAGTTAAGAAAAAGGAGCCATATCTAACATAGAAATCAATTTTGTTCATCTTAAAAAAAATTGAAAATCCAAATATTACAGAAGTTGCTCGAGAAGAAGACAGCCATCAGAGAAGATAACCGATCGGCGAACAAAGGGTACCAATAGAAAGCCCTCGTGTTGGGGAGTCTCTGGCATCCTCAAATTTGTCATCAGACCACCGAACGATGGTGAAAAAATTTGGTTGAAGTTTCTGGTCGCAGCCACTTGGAAAACATTTTCGATTATTTTTTTTTGGAGCTGTTTTCGTTCGGTTTTAGGCTGTTTTTAGTTGGCTTGTTCTCTTTCAACTTTGTAGAGTTTCGACCTGAAATCCATCTGTATCCAAAGCTTGAGGTCCAACTAATACGATTTTCCGGACAAAACTAGATGGTATCCGATGGATTTTAGGATGTCTACAGGTAGCCGACATGATTCCGACCAATATCCGATCGGAGTCCTTTGTTTTCCGTTAAGTACAAGCCGGAAAAGCTCGCTTAAAAATTCGTCCAAAAAAAAAATCGGACGTGCTTGAATCCGCCGTTGGAAAAACTTAAGTCACCGAAAAATCAGTACATATCTGTAACCTAAAAATGTTCCTTTTTTTATTATTTTGCTCAAAATTACTCTATTTCTAACTATTCATATTTTTAATGAATCTCTAAGAACCCAATAAAAATTCTTCTAAGGTGTTCATAAACTGAATAATAGTCTCATAAATAAAGATAAATGAAGTTCATAATTTATTTATTTTAAATATAATATGTTAATTGATTTTTTTTTTTGCCGGTTGCTAATTGATTAATTCTAATGTTTATTTGTTATTATGTACAATTTTTTAATAGTTTTTTTTTTATTATTATGTACATATTTAATGTTTGACTTTAATTTAATTTGGCGTTTAATTTAATTTAAACTTATTATAATATTTGAATTCTTGAAAACTAGCTTAGATTTTTAAAAGCTCTCAAATTCTTCAACCAATCGAAATTGTCACCTTAAGTTTGAATATGTTTCTTGGTTTGAATCATTCTGTATTTTAAAAAAACGACAATTAAAGATTTGGTTTGATTTTTAATCTTAAACCCCTAACTGGACCATTAACACCCTTAACTAGAGTAGCAGTTAAGACAAGCACATTTATTTATTTACTATGAGACCATTCAAAATATGCTATTGCTCTTTTTGTTTTTTGTATTTTTCAATTTTTTTTGAGATCATGAATAATTTCTTACTATTTGATTTTGTTACAAATTAAAATAAAAATAAAGGAGCATCAGGGCACGAGTTCTTCTCCTTCCTTAGTTTGTTATGGTAGATCACAGAAGGCCAGAAGCTATATTCTACAAGACAATGACTATTGACTCAATGGTAGGGCTTTTAATTTATGTCTCTATGAATTCATAATAAAGTTTGTCCGCTTTTTCGTCAATATTCTGTTTCATATGAACAAAACTTGAATTGATGGGTTGGAATGTTGGTTAGGTCAAACAGAAATGCGCCTAATTCATTAATTTCAGGGGTTCTTTCAAAAACAAGTTTACTATCCAAAATAACCATAAACATAAAAATAATAGCAAAGAAGTCCATTTAGAGCTTTCTTAGAACAAAAGTTGAAAAATTTTATCAAACATGCTTATACAATTTATATGACAAGTTTACCACATGGCATTCCGGCAAAAAATGGGGAGAGATTGGCAACCTTCTCCTTCATGTTTTCTGGCCTCAAAACTCATGGAAATCTACACTTTTTCCGACAAAAAATGACGTCATCACATCATCACACCATCATCATCACATAACCACATCATCAAACATCAAACAAAAGCTTTTGGAAAACAATTTTCATGTCCGACAAATGGGGAAAGATTGGTAACCTTCTCCTTCATGTTTTCTGGCCTCAAAACTCATGGAAATCTACACTTTTTCTGACAAAAAATGACGCCATCACATCATCACACCATCATCATCACATAACCACATCATCAAACATCAAACAAAAGCTTTTGGAAAACAATTTTCATGTCCGACAATGCAACTCTACGGAAACTCAGGCACCAGAAATCAAACCCTCACATCTTTGATGGAAACTCCTTTCGACGTTTTGAGTTTCTAATCGAGATTTCAATTTCTTCATATCGATTTCCGTCTAGAATATGTTATTTAGACATTTTGCTACTCCTTCATATCCGACAGTGGCGATGGTGAATCCTTCGATCAGCGTAGAGTATCCATCGAGATTCACGTCGGCTTCTGCTGTCAGAGATGGTGGCCACCGCATCGTCAGCTCCGATTGGAAACGACAGTAACGAGAACTTCTGAATTTGAATTTTGATCATTTTCGTATTTAGTTTACAAAATGAAAGTTTTTTCTTTTTCCATTTATTAGCTGATCGTTTTTACAAATTAGAAAAAAAAAAAAGTTGTATGTTTCCGTATATATTCCTTCATTTCATGGTGTTGTTTTATAAAGAATCTAATAATTAGGGAATTTAACAAATGTCGTCTTTTGAAATTTTATTTTAATAAAATTTTAACTGATTTTAAATATTAATTTTCAAAAAAAAAAAAAAAATATCAGCTAAATATATTTTCTGTTTTATGTTTACCCCTGTAATATAGAAAAATATACATATTTTTATTTATTTTTTAGTCATGATATTAGTAGATATGTATATTTACTTATATATAGAAAGTAAATATGCAAATTCACATTTCTTTAAAAATAGATATTTACATAATATTTTAAAATTATATGATATTTACTGAAAATAAATTTTAAAAATTAATATTTATTACAATTTTCCTAATAATATTTACTAGTGTAAAAAGTTAAAAATAAATTTTATTTGTTAAAAAAAGTCATTCACAGGGGAAAAAAAAGTGAGAATATTAAAATCATTTATAAAAAGCTCATTCTATAAAATAGAAAGATGAAACTCACAACCAAGAAAATGAGGGCACAAGCAACTATAATTTTATACAATGCTACTAAGTACACAATATATTTGGTTTAAATAACAAATTTCACCTTGAACTTTATATTCTGTCACAAAATCACTTTATTTTGATGTTTGATACAATTTTTACCCTAATTTCAAAAGGTCATACAAATTTCACTCCAATTATATTTCTTGGATTAAATTGAAATAGCTAAATGTTCAATTTGGTATCTAAACTTGTATATGTCATGCTCATATTACCATTTTTTTAATCTTTTTTATTAAATTTTTTTTCTCTTAAACTTCAACAAAAATATCAATTTAATCCATTGAAGAGTTACTCAATGTCATTTATTATATGTATTAATACATTTATGCATAAATTGCTAGAAAATATAAGCACAAACTAAAAATAAATTTAAAATTATAATATTTAAATTAAATATTTAGTTATTAGCTTGAAAATTTTAAAAATTGACATTCAAATTAATTTACAGTCGAAAAATTAAAATTATTAAATTAAAAAGACAAAAACTATAAATATAAAAATAATATTTAAAAATTTATGAATAAAAAATTGGAATATAACTTTTTTTTTAAAAAAAAAAAAGTTAAATTAGTGCATTTTTTATAATTGTTAATATTGTTTAGATTTAAAATTTTTAACCATTTAACTTAATAGTTTTTTTAGATTATAAATTAAATTGAAATGTTAATTCGTAAAAATTTTCAAATTAATAACCAAACGCTTAATTTTAATGATTACAATTTCAAATATCTTTTGATTATTGCTATTTTTTTTTTAATTTATGCATAAATTTATTAACAGATATGAACTCTAAAATAAATTAAATCCATAATATTGTTCAAGATTAGGGAACAAATGGATAAAAAAGGTTGATAAATGGACAAATTGAATATTAAATATAAGTCCAAGGACCAATTGCAAATTTAACAATTTTAATTTAGTCCAAAAATATAATAAATCAGTGCAAAATTCGGACGACCTTTCAAAATTAGGGTGAAACTGTTAAAAATGTCAAAATATGGTGATTTTGTGACATAATGAAAAATTTATGGTGAAATGGTTCCATAACCAAAAAAAAAAGATTTTTTATTATAAGTGAACGAATACATTTTTTTTTTTTTTTTAAGACTTACAATAAAGGTTTATAAAACCACTTATGAAGGTCTATACTACTTCTTTGGTTGCCGGTAATTCTTCCAACGATTAAACCCAACCTGCATCTCCAGCCAAACACCAATCATCCAACCAACACAAACTCTAATAATCAAAGTATGAAATCATCAAAAGTCATTCATTTCAATGTAAAAATCATAACCTAGAATGCAAAAAAAAAAAAAAAGAAGATAAATAGAACATAAATTTTTGTAATCCAACCTTATTTGCAGTTGATTCCGACATCTAACTCCAATGAGCATATCTCCAACTCTAATCACCATCTCCTCTATATTTATTTCAAGTAGTGGCTAGACAATTCTACTTTGAAAAATATAAATTTAGTATGGACATTTTAGGAAAGATCAATGTCCCTTCATACATTTATATATATTACATATAGAAAGATAATTCTTGAAAATTTTAGGCAACAAAATAGAAAAGTATTCAAATTTCAGAGGAGTTGCGTGTTTGTTTCAAAAAATTTGAAGAAATTTTTGTGTATAAGAAATTCAATGTTCCCTCTCTAACTGTAAATGATACTAATGGAGCAGTAAAATTTTGAATATCAATATGATGTTTAAGGGAGATATTGAACTAATTACTAAATAGAGTAAATAAATGAAATGTCTTAATAACCATTTTAATTCTATCACAATAAATGATCGATAACTCTTTTTGTCAATATTGCCAGTGACGGAGCTGCGTTCATACATTTTAGAATATATATAGTTACAAAAGAAGAAAAATAAAGTTTCATGTACAGCATAATGATTGTGGTATGTTGTTTGGAACCCTAGGGTCCAGGTTTAAGATGGAATGAAGTCATTCTCTTCTCCCCCCCCCCCAAGCTTTTTCAATTGGGTTTTAGAAAAGTGGCTCCTATCCCACAAAAGTCTGCCTCGCCATTGAATATTGCATCAATGAAGTCTTGGTTCTAACTGCTATTAGCTAATTTCCATACTTGTACATGAAAAATTATTATTATTATTATTTTTTAAAAACACAAATCTGTTTGCAAAACATGAAAACATACAGATTTCTGGTCAATGATACTTGGAAGATTCTGTTGCCACATCGAAAAATGGCATTAGAAAATGAATCTCATGATTAAAGTGATAGAGCCCAATACAAGATTTTGGAAGTATTAAGAAGACACTTTTTTTCTGATTACTTATTATTTGTTAATTAATTGTTTGGAATAATTAAGCACTTTCAATGATAATGCCTTGTGTCAACATCCCTATCATCAAATCCTCCTGATTCAAAGTTGGAAAGTCAAATTGTATACGGTTTTATTAGTTTTCTTAATTAAGGAACTAATACTGCTGATTAATTATTATTTTTATTTGTGTTGTCAAATCAAGGTTTCAAGATATTCCGTTTTACTAAAATGGAATTACTTTTAAGAATGAAATAAAAATTCCCAAAAAGGTTTAGTATAAACTAAATTAATGCTCTTTAATACACTTAATTATTTTTCAATCAATTTAAATATTTGAAATCATTTAGTCATTCTTTTTTTTTTTAAGGAAAAGTAATTTTTTTTAAAAAAAAGGGGCATATATTTCACTCTCCTTTTACACATTTGACTTTTGTAATTCTCATACATTAGATAAATTCCATTTAATGTACCGAAATTTTGAAAATTTTTATAAATTAGTTTCTAAATTTTAAATTCTTACTTAAAAATATATGGACTTCACATGAATTTACACAAAATATACCGTAGAACGAAAATATTCCTCCTTTTAGTTAGACAAAAATTTTATTTCTCATTTTGTCTTCTTAACTTGACATTATTTTTTAAAATTGAACAAATTATATTTTTATATTGATTTCTTTTAGTAATTATATATATATATATATATATATATATATATATATATATATATATATATATATATATTCGGAAAATAGATCCTACAAAAATTATCCTTGCATCTAAGTATTGCTGACGCTCTTAAGATGACAACGTGATTAAGGTAACGAACAAAAAATTAAAGAAAAATAACTATTCACTAACCAATGTATCCTCATCTTACATGGTAGACTTCTAGAAGTTGTAAATTTTCACCTTTATTAAGAAAACAATTAATTTGTATGAATTTTGTAAATAAAAAAATAAAGTAAATATCTTAGTTATTTTCGGATTATTCGGCAGGTTTTAAAAAATAAATTGTTTAAATTTTCTAGCTAACATTAATGAAGATAGAAAACATGGACAAATTTAAAGTGGAACAGAGGAGAACTCTATTTTGAAAGGAATATTAAATAAACAGAGGTTTACACATGGAGTTGCAAATCTCCAGTTCCACAAACATCATTAAATATAAGTAAACAGACTATTGAAGGCATAGCATGAAAAACATGATCATCTAAACATTGGTCAATCATTTTCTACGTTTCTATCTGGTTCTTGTGGTGGAGACGGAATAAGCTGGTCTTTCAGCAATCTGAAATCTCTACTGCCGCTTTGCTAGATCGCATAAAATCCTGCAGTTTTGAAGTCCTAAAGGCAAGATCAAGATCCTTCAATCTTCTCCCTAGCGATTGGTTTCAGTTCCCTGAATTTTCGGCAATTTCATCTTATAATCAGAGCAACCTCAATTCATCAGTTTTGCGTCCTTCTCTTTGGATTCCACTGAACTCTTGAAATATAACGTGGATGGTTCTTCAAGAGGGAAACCCGTTCCAGCAGCAGGTATCGTTGGAGTTCTTCGAGACTCAAATGGTTCATTTTTATGCATTTTTTACAAGAATATGGGTATTTATTACGATTTGGGGTAAATAATTCTCTCTCGCTTTATTATTCACCAAAAAAACTAGTATTTATACACAAATAACTGCTTCTACTAACAACTTTTACAATACCCAAACTATCCTTTCTCTATACATTGTTGTTGATAGTATTCTTGATTCAAATGAGGCAGAATTCTTGGCCATCCTTTTTGCAATCCAAAGCTTTAACGAATCCCAATTTCGCTCTTTTCCTCTTTCTCTTTCTTTTGAATCTGAATTGAAAAAATGCAGTTTCTTGGGTATTAAAAGGATGTCCTAGACCATGGGAGTGGTGGGACAAATTCAACAAGTTAGGCCATATTCTTTCTTCTTTGTCACAGGTTGATTTTGTGCACAATAGAAGGAAACAAAACGTACTTGCTGATTGTTTTGCTAAAAAGGGGGTTGATGCCAGCACAACTTTCTGAGCCTGTTTCTAATCTTAGATTTTTATTTTCTTGCTGCTGTTCCTATTTACTTGGTCTCTTTCCTTAAGAGCACCGATTTCTTTCTAGCCTATTTTGTATTGGTTACCATTTAATTAATATACCGATTTCTTTCCTTAAAAGGCATTACTACACATCTCGCAGCGATACTGCAAGACAAAAATGATTTTGATATTTTTTTTACTTACACAGTAAATTGTTTATACTGAATCTAAGATCAATTTCAATGGCCTATAATTCACAGAAATTGACTTTGTATTATAAATTTTATATGACCGCCGATTCAACGGTATCAATTATTTTATGTTTAATTTACAGTACAGAATCAAATTCTGCGAACTGCAGCCACTCAAATTGATCTTAAAACTCAGCATAGACAATCTATCATGTGAGTGAAAAAAAAAAATCAAAATCATATTTGTCTCACAATCTCGCCACGAGACAAATATCTTCACCACTAATATAAATACTTGATTTTGCTGATTAAAAAAAAATAGCATGAAAAACATGAAGACCAAAAGGAAGTGAATGCCCAAAGTTAGCAAGGCAATCCGCCACCTTATTAGCCTCTCGGAAAACATGTGAAATCTGCACAACCCAATCCCTGTTAATCAGCCCAAGCTTGAAGGAGAAGACTAGCATAAGACACTTATGATAAAAATATGAATTAATTTTTATTTCATTAGTTGATTAAGTTTTTTATATAACCATCTAGCTTATCGATTAATCAAGATTCAAGCTCGGTAGAATAGGAGTGGCAAAAACTCTTCTTGTACCTTTGATTAACTTAAAACAACCATTTTACGCCCAAGATTGATATAAGCAAAAGCCTAAACAATTGGAAATAATATCACAACTATACTTATATAATATATCCATATTTATTGATAATAAGGTAAATTAACATACAAAAGACATACAGAAATATGATAATAGTAGAAATGACCCCCAATATATATAATTACTTATATACCTATGATTATTTTTTGAACAGAACATAATTAATACCTGTGATGAATTATACATACCATGGAAGGTATATATATGTTTCCGAGGAGATGATAATTTCAGAAAATTAACTAACAGTAATCTATAAATTATAATTATACATATACTTATCCTTAATTAATTAATGACGTTCACTGGAACCATTCGAATGACCAACTCCGGGACTGTGGCCTGGATTTGTTGGCCGGAAATCGTCGCTGTCTCCGTCCATTTCCACAAAATTGTTGCGGTGGAGATTGAAATTGCCACCACTTATGCTTTTTTCTTGCATCTTCTCCTTCAACGCCCTTTCTTCTGTGGAAATGATTCCATCGGAAAACACCAATGCAATAATCAAAGCAATACAGAAGATGAACTTAGCGTTGGCCATTGAAATAATTTTGCTAAAAAGACACAAAAGGAAGAGAAATTATATGAGTAAACACTATAGAGAAGAAAGGTGCTAAGAGGTTTTGGATCCCTGAAAGGTATTGCTTGCTTGGGTTTATATAGACTCTAAAGAGTTGAATAATCAATCATAGTGTAAATTAAATGTAATTACGTATGTTTTTTTTTTTTTTTTTGCCTTTAGTTACCACCAAGGTTTGAACCCAAGACTTTTTTGTCTTTAGCGACTTACCTCACCACCAGGCTAACCTCTTGGGTTAATTATGTACCGTATAATTCTAGAAAATGGAGCATTATCATATTCATTGATGGTGTTACGGAAGATGAATTTCAATTTTTTGATGATTGTGTTTCCCAAGATTCTTCTTGTGGAAAGGGAATTATATTTAGTATATTCGTTTTTACTTTTTGCATGTCCCATGCAATAATATATATATATAATACTGATTTATATGTACCCAAGTCTTTTTAAATTGGTTGTATAAAAATAGAAATCACCTGATAGTTAGGCAGGTGGTTCACTTTTGTAATGTTAGAATTTTATGAAAGTTTAATTTTTTAGATTTAGGGTTCTCCCTCTAAGGAAGAACAAATCTATTTATTTGGAAAAATCTTACCTACGCCTCGTGTATGAAATTTACACCGATATGTTTTTCTTTTTTTCCTTGGCATTACACCAATGTGTTTAGCTGTTTCCATTAATCACTCAATAATATTCATGTTGAACTCAGTTATTTCCATTCATCACTCAATAGTATTTATTCATGTTCGTTTAACAATTTGGATAATATAGGTCGAATTCATCACTTTTGTTGAATTGATATTTTGTTTCACGGGCATTGATCTTTGAACATATACAATTTCTATCATGTCTACCCACTTGGTCCTCGATGAATAGTACTTTTTTGGTTTAAAACCAATTTGAGATGGCTTATTGATGCTTAAAATTGGACTTTTAATCAAAGGTGCAGTGTTTCTGGTCACACTGTTCTCGAATCAAATTAATTTCATTCATTAGTTGGAAAAATAGTTCAACTTTTTTGAAAACGATGTGTATATAGCTGAACTTATGTATGTATGTGTGTTTTGTTGAATTTTTAGCTATCTCTACCTACATTTTGCTACAGGAATTATTACAGTTGTTTCTCAATATATATATGAGAACAAAAGTTTCAAAGAATAATGTATAAGTATTTTGACTTAATTGTCAGCTCACATTCGACGGCCGGAATACAAGCTGTTGATACCAAAATAAATGAATAAATAAATATGTTCATATATTGGAGGTGCCATTGTTTGCTTAGTCTCTGCTAGAATGATCAGCTGGCTATTATGATGAGTATCAGAAGCAGGATTTTGTGGGGCTTCTGCTTGTGTATTTGAGCTCTCTACAAATCTTTCGAAAAAGCACACTACAAGTCTTTCGGAAAAAAAAAATCTTGAAACGAAAGAAGACCAATTGAACTATATACAATTATGCAAAATGTGCGAGTATTTTAATTAGTTAAATGTAATTAATGACTAGAGACTCAGATAATGCCAAAAGGCACCACAGATGGTTTTGGTAAAAGATACATATATACCAAAAGAAGTAGCTAGCTTAAGCGTCATATTGGAAAATCATGATTAAGAGAAGATTATTACCCATATTTAATGAAGATTTGATGATCAATTAATCACTGAAGTCTGAAGATATTATTTATATTAGTACAGTCGCTTTCGAAGGTGACTTAGTGCGCACTAATTTTTCAAAGCTTTTACCAAGAAAGGAAAGGCCCCTAGCCCTTTAAACCCCACTACAATCTTCCAATTTCCATTGTTGTTTATAAATATATTATTTTATACTTCTTAAGAAATTAAAATACCAGGCATGCGATTATGTAATTATACTTAGTAGGGTAGAAGCATTTAGTAGAAACAAACCGATCAAATTTAGTTCAACTTCATTGAAATTGAATCTATATTTCAAATGATTAAATGAAATCAATTCTGAGAACCAGTCTGGTTAATTTAATTAAATACTATAATGAAAAGTGATTTACCTATTATATTAAATTTAGGATTTATAGATGAATAAGATGATCTAGTGGTAAACATTCTTCACCTGAGACTATATAAGTTTGATCTCATGCAATTTCTATCCCATGTACTGAAACAAATAATTTAGTCTTGGGTTTTGACTTAAACAAAATAACCAATTCAATTAAAATAACTTGGGATATTTACTATTTGTTGTTTGTAACTAATATGAATTATCTTTTTATTCTACGCCCTTTAATATTTTTTTTTTTATAATTTTAATCGACATGGATTCGCCTAAACATAATTTATTTTTTTCCAAAATTTTTTGTTAAAGCTAAACACAATTAAGTAACCATTTATTTTTCCAGAAACACAAACAATGTTTCGTAGGAAATGGTGAGTGGTTGGCTCCATAAGTTGGGGAAGTTGAGTTACCCACTCACTTAGTCCATTCATCTGGACCCTTCATAATGCCTTTGCACCTTACTCCTCCACTGTTATGTGGAATTTCCTAATATTCCATTTTATTTGAACCGTCAAATCCTAGCCATTGAAAAAGAAAAAGATCCTCCCAAGTCAGAGGTATCTATAACTATATATATACAGTGAAAGGAATCTTTGAAAGAAATATAAGATTTTGCTTCTTTTCTTTCTCAAATGACTTTCAGGATTTTCTCCTAGTCCTAGTGGAACTCATCAATTACTAGCTATGCTATTCAGGGGCTTACTAGTTATTGAAAAAAGATAAATTATTTTTCATTTTTTTATAGTTAATAAAAATTTTTAAAATATAATAAAAATTTAAAAATATTGTATGTAATCCGCGAGTTGTAACTTAGTTGGTAACGCAGACTAAATTTGTAGAAAGAACTCCAGATTCGATCCTTACCAAAATATACTTATGGGTGAGAGCAAGAAATCTTAACTGTGATTAAGCTTCAATCGAATTAGCCGGCCTAGCTTAGTTCATCCAAGAATATAAGTGAATCACTATTTTTTCTTTCTTTTTTTTTTTTTGCCTGCCACGGTATCCAGGGCTTCGCCCTGACTAATCTGTTGGTCGACCCAGGTCGCACATCTAACTATGGTGGGTGAGTCTCCCAATAAGAATTTTTTGCATTCACAAAGTGTCAAACTCGAAATCTTGCTTAAGCGGTATCAAGTTGCTAACCACTTGAGCCAACCTGTTGGTTGTGAATCACTATTTTTCAAATGAGATGTACTAGTTTATTTTCGAAAACCAGAAATTTAAGAAAATATGGATGTGACATTGTTACATGTAATATGTAACGAGGGTAGGTTGTATGCATGTTCGAAGCAGGTAGGGCCACTGTGCCTAGCCCAAACTAGCATGTGATGTGAAAATGGTGGCGTCCATGGGCACTTGGCCAAGTGGCAACCCAACCCACTTGCACCTCTCTCTAGCTGCCAGTTTTAGTCCTCCCATAGTCTCCCATCCCACGAACAAATGAGGACACAGATGACAAGCTAATTAATTATTTTTGTAAAAAGAGCAAATATTACTCAAAATTGAACAAATAACTAGTTTTTTTAATATAAAACACTGAGTATGATTCGAAGTAAATTACATTAATACCATTAATTTTTTCTTAGCCATTTGATTTTCAGCCATTTATCACATGCATTAATTCGAGTTAGACAATATCACTAAAAGCAATAAAATTATTCCAACTAAATTTTATCCTAATTGGCAATTGCACTCTCAATATTCAAAATCATGGCTTTTAATTAAGTTCAAACTTCTTTACCAATTGCATGATCGTAAATTGTTGTTGTTAACATTATATAAAATCCATAAAAGGGAAATTTTTTCATTGATATCACACCAGAAAATGGTCAAACTAAATTGCTCGAAGGAATAAATCAGATGAGGCTTGTTTTCACCGGAGGTATCTTAACTTTGGCCATTGTAACAAAAAGATACCAAAATTGCAATTTATAATATAAAGGCATCCTAACTTATAAAAATATAACAAAAAAGTATCATTATCCTTTTTTCAACTCTCCAACAGGTTATAAGGACCAAAATATAATTTTCACCTGAGTTACCTAAACTTTAGATAAAAGATGTATTTCTTATTTTGACCTCCTACCTTGATATTATTATTTAAAATTAAACAAATTGTATTTTTTATAATAATTTCTTTTAGTAAATAATAATAATAATAATTTTCTAGAACAAAAGTGTAGTGTTCATTTTTATGACAGTATGATTTGAATTAAAATATTAAAAAGTCATTTATAATTGTAATTAATTAAAAAAATTTACTGAAAGAAATAATTATAAAAAATATAATTTGTTCAATTTTGAAAAATAATATCAAATGAGGGGCCAAAATAAGAAATATATCTTTTGTCTAAAGTTTAAATACTTTAGGTGAAATTTATCCGAAATTAAATTTTAGCTCTTATAAACTGTTGGAGACCTAGAAACTAGCTAGGGGTACTTTTTTTTGTTACACTTTTGTAAATTGGGTACCTTTATGTTACAAATTGAAGTTGAAATTGTAACACCCCTTACCCCGACCATTTGCAGCCGAACTAAGAAGTGTCACATTACATAATTCATATTCTGTCTACTTAAATTACAATAATAAGGGTATTTTTTTTTCTATCTACCCTAACTTTGCATGTGCTGACTTCCTCTTCACAGTATATGCCAGTCTACGTTCTTCGGGCCCATTTGCTATTTATCAGTTCCTGTTTCTTTAACATCTTTCGGAGACCTACAAGTTCAGGATTAACCAAACTTGCTGAGCT
>CATIWJ010246025.1:0-19074 GCA_949640765.1 Croton laevigatus | reverse complement strand
CTGAAATAGGCGGCAAGGGATTTCTTCCAAGCATCAAATCAAAACAAGCTAAAGCATCACCAAAGTTACCAAATAAACCAAATTTGCTTTCACCTTTGACATATCTTCTGTTACTAGAAGAAGTAATATAAGAGCAGTAATAAAAAATACCTAATGTCGGATGAACCCGAATAATACCGATGCATCTCCGGCAGCTAGAAGAAAGCATCATCATTTCCCGACTACTGAATTAACCGGGCAAAAAATAGCGAATCTTTATGCAGCCTTTGGGAGAGAATTAATAAATGGGAAAAGGGATTTGCTCCAATTTGGGAAAGTGATTGAAATCGAGGAACAGCTGATACCTGCAAGGGAGGCGAAATTGGGATATCTGGAACCGAGGAGAGATGCTGCTGGTACGGTGCCGTTTACATCATTTGTGGAAAGGCAAGTTAGTAGATTATGGGCTTTTGGCCCTCTTTTCCTTACAAATAACTCAGACCCAAAAAGCCCAAATCCTCCGATTTGTATTTCCAAATTATTGCCTGTTCATTGACAAAAGTTTTACTAATCATGCAAAATCAAACTATACTCTTTTATTTATGGGTAATTTTTATCCATAGTACATGAACTTTAGTTCAATTCGCAATTTCGTGCTTAAACTTAATTTTTGAAGTTGAATATCACTAAAATTTCGAAATCCACTCCCAAAAGATCCTTAACCATAAAGATGAGAATTCGGTCAGTCAAACTTTGACATGGCATTTTTTAAACATATTTTAATGGTTAATTTCTCACATTGACCCTCAAACTTATTAGTATTATCAATTTGTCTCATAATTGTTTTCTTTTACAACTCTTAATTTGTTTGATGTGATTTTTAATCTATTAGCTATTAATTCAACAATATCAATAAGACTCATTCTCAATTGATTTGATTTTCAAAAAATAATAATTTGAATATAAGTATCTATTTACCTCGTTTTGTGGATATTTATGTATTGGGAAATTTACAAATAACTCCCTATATTTTAGTGAAATAAACAAAAAACTCCATGTTTATTAGATAT
Organism: Croton laevigatus; assembly: GCA_949640765.1. NCBI lineage: Eukaryota > Viridiplantae > Streptophyta > Magnoliopsida > Malpighiales > Euphorbiaceae > Croton > Croton laevigatus. The sequence continues at coordinate 18,025 of CATIWJ010246025.1, read as the reverse complement.
TATACAAAAACCTCCCTGTTTTATTTTTCCGTTAACATTTTCCTCCATCTGCCTATTTCGTGCTGTTAAAATAACTGTTTAAGGACCAAAATGTAATTTAACGGGTCCTTTTAAAAAAACTCAAGACATGGGGGATTGTTTTGGAATTTGGCATGTCTTCTTCCCCAACTAACAACCCTAGCCTCCACCCCATCTCCAGCGCCGCCTGGCCTTTCCTCAACTAGCCGCCTGCCGCAGCTCCAGCAACCGGAATCGGATGCAGCGCCGCCTTGCTGCCGCTTCCTTAGCCATCGGACGAGCCTCCAATGGCCGGAAAACCAAAGAGAGATCAATCAAGAGGAGCGAAGATCGATTTCCAGAAATCGAGCGCTGTAACGCCTCACCGCCGGTCTTTCGACCGAAGCCCACCACTGTCCAACGCCGGCAAGCCCAAGCTTCTGCTACGATGATTAGATTTTTGCTTTGATTTCTTTGTGTCCTCGTAAGTGTATTATTTTTATTCTTGTTTGTAATATCAAAATGTTGAGAGCGATTTTAAAGAAGAAAATGATTTTGAGAATCGTTTGGCCATGGAAATGTTTTGAGCATAAATCCAATGACTTGGATTTGAGAAGGTAGCTTGCAAAGGTGGCGGCACCGATCGGTGGTGACAACTTGCACAGCGGCGCCGGCAGCGGCGGAACAAGGAACAAGGGAGGCAACGATGGCTAGTGGAGGAAGAAGACATGCCAATTTCCAAAACAGTCCCCCATGTCTTGAGTTTTTTCAAAAGGACCCATTAAATTACATTTTGGTCCTTAAACCGTTATTTTAACAGCACAAAATAGACAGAGGGAGGAAAATGTTAACGGAAAAATAAAACAGGGAGGTTTTTGTATAATATCTGATAAACATGGAGTTTTTTGTTTATTTCACTAAAATATAGGGAGTTATTTGTAAATTTCCCTTTATGTATTTTTAAAGTAAATTATTTTTGTGATTGGCGGGCCTCAAGGCTTGAATTTATTTTCATATCTTATTGAATTTAATATTTAGATTTCTAATAAATAAATAAATTAATACTCAATTTTTTTTAAAGGGAACTAAAACTGATTTTTGTTTTTAAATAATAAAAACTAAAATCAGAGACAAACAAGTCCATAATATTAGGGGAGGGCATTTTCGGTACGGTGAACCGAACCGAACCAAATTAAAAATACCAAACTGACAAAAAAATCGATGCTAGAAAAATGGAACTGAAAATCGAACCACAAAGGGAAAAATCGAATAGCAATCGAACCGAATATTTCAGTTCAATTTTGGTTCAGTTATAAACTGAATTATTGGCTATTTATTATTATTTAAAACAAAAACAAAACCAGTTGATAGAAAATCAAAATGCAATTGATGAACATAAATTGTATTTCAGTCAATTTTCTCAATACAACAACGAGTCCACAGTTGCATTTAGGAATAATATACTCGTTTTTAATCTCTATTGCATTTAGGAATACTATACTCATCTTTAATCTCAAGCTCACATTTGACGAAAGACTTGGGCGCATTGTCTTATTTCCTTGGAGTTGAAGTATCATGGCACCCTTGTGGTTTGTGTCTCAATCAACAGAAATATATTTTCAATCTACTGGAGCGTGCCAATATGATTGATGCAAAAATGGTTTCAACGCCTATGGAGTTTCATCCTCCTTTTTCCCTGGCGGATAGTGATGATTATCATGATGCTACATCATGTCATCAACTTGTTGTTAGCTTGTAATATTTATCTTTAACCCAATCTGATGTGGCTTATGCAGTTAATAAACTATCACAGTTTATGCATCGGCCTTGTATTAATCACTAGGCCGCACTAAAAAGACTTCTGCACTATTTGGCTGGCACACATGAACTTGGCTTCACTATTTTTCGTAAGTCTCCACACTCTCTTCATGGTTTTTCTGCTGCTGATTAGGCGAGTGATAGATCAGATTATTGATCTACGAGTGTGTATATAATTTATCATGGTCGCAATCTAATATCTTAGAGTTCAAATAAATAAGCCATAATTGCTCGCTCATTAACTGAAGTCGAGTATCACTTTGTTGCAAATACTTGAGCCGAAATCACGTGGAGAAGCTCTCTTCTCCATGAGCTTGGTGTAAAAGGGTTGCCTACCCCGGTTTTATATTGTGATAATGTTGGTGCCACCAAATTATTTGCTAATCCGGTCTTCCACTCTCGTATGAAACATGTTTTAGATTATCATTTCATTCGCAAAAAGGTACAACCAGGATTTGTGCATGTTTCACGTCTTTATTGGTGATCAACTTGCAGATATTCTCACCAAGCCACTTAATCGTGCCACGTTTACTACTCTACTATCCAAGCTTGGACTTACTTCGACTGTCCAGCTTGCAGGAGCATGTTAAGATTAATAATCCACTGTATACTAGCCTGTAAATAATTGTTATGTTTTGCTTTTACTTAGTCAAACGTGTACCTAGTCCATAGTTTATCTCCTCTTTCTTAGAATTAGTTTTCTCGTTAAGTATCTAGGTTGTTAGGTTTTGTTAATTAGCTTGCTAATGTATTACTACCTCCGTTTTCATGAGATGTTTACATTTCCGTTTTTGGGTGTTTTTTTGAGTTGTTTACATTTTTATTTATAGTAAGTTTTGTAATTGTTTATTATTATTTTTTTTATTGGTATTAGTGAAAAAGTAAGTTTTTTAAAGGGTTAGTAATTGTTTTATTATTATTTCTGTATTGGTATTGGTGAAAAGTAAGTTTGTATTGGTATTGGTGAAATAGTGAATATAAAGAAATGAAAAGCACAGAGGTAATATATAAGTGTACATTTACTCATCATTTATATTAAGCTTAATTATTCAAAATCTCACAGATCCGAAACAATGAATTCTGACTTCCTTTTGATTTCAGCAAGAATCAATTGCTGCTAGCTATAAGGCGTCGTTTCATTGTGTAGATAAAATGTTGTTAAATTCGCATCAGAAAATTCAAAAATAGGTTTGGGATCCAACGTGGTAAATATAATCTACTCCAAGATTAGTTCCTCTAATTCAATACAATGTTTATCAATTTTGTTGAAGCATTTTCCATTCCAGTAATCAAGTAAGCTTCTGGATCTCCAGTTACTACAATTTGATCTGCCATTCTGATTGTTTAATTTTGATTCAGGTTTTGTGGATGAAGTATTCAGGATCTTCCTAGACCAATTCACAGAATCAGATCTAAGGCTTTGATACCATGAACAAATTCGGAAAGAAAGAGAGAAAATTAGGGTTCTAGAGAAAAAGATATTCTCAACTTATGTATTAATTCTGTTAATTACAAGTATTTATACTATGTATATTTTCTATTACTTTATCCACTGTGCAGAATAATTAACTCACACACACTTCACACGTGTAAACTAGTTGGGTCATGGGCTAACCCGTTTTATTACTTGGATACTATATATCCTAAATGTTGAAACCCTAAATGGGTGTAAACCGTTTGAATCCTCTTCCTTCTCTTCTCCTCCCATCTGTTCATAGTAAAGAAGGTTGAGTCTTGTATGATCGGGTTCACGATCCATTATTAATGCTTTTTATATAGAAAAATATATTAATAGAGGGAGTATGATTGATTTCGTTTAATTTTCCAACAGAATATACGTTATAATGAAATTTTAAAAAATTATTATAATTACTATTATTGGAAAATGGGTCTCTAACTAAATTTAAGCTCCATGTGTAAATAATGTTGAAAAAGATGGGGACAAATTGTATGCACATGGCCACACCAAAAATAAATAAAAATAGTTAGTATACGACAATTGATTATTTAGACTTTGAAATTCAGGGAAAGTTGAGCAACTTATCTTTTTTTTCTTTTTTTTCTTTTAACTATTTCCACGTGTTCCTTTCATGGAAATGGGAAAATGATTACCAGTTTTTCTTTCTTCTTTCAAGTTATGCTTGTGACATTTCTTTTTATTAAACAATTCTAATCAAAATTATTGTTTGAGTATAATTGGTACATGAATTGAACCTAGGGCATTGCTTCACGAGGCTTGGAAAATCAAACTACATAGTTCTAGAGAAATAAAACTACATAGTTCTAATTAAACTACTTTCTTTATTAGGTTATTAGTGCAAATTTATTTTTTTTAGATTATTTTTATTTAAGTTGTAAATTACTACCTCCGTTTTTATTAATTGTTTACATTTCTCTTTTTAGGTGTATTTTTCAATTTTTTACATTTCCATTTGTAATTGTTTATATTATTTTTTTATTGGTATTGATGAAAAAGTAAGTTTTTAAAAAGTTAGTAATTGTTTATTATTATTCTTGTCTTGGTATTAGTGAAAAGTTAATTTTATTTGTATTGATGAAAATAAGCCATAAAGAAATGAGAAAAACAAATGTAGTACTGTTTTATGAAAAAATTTTGTTCCCCTAGAGTTGGAATCAAAGAGCCAAGAACCAAACCAAAATGAAACTTAGTTCTGGTTCAGATTCCTAATTTTAAAGGAACTAGCACATCAGTTCCAATTTTATTTCTCAATAGGAACCGTACACCACTTCAACCAAACTTTTCTTAGGAGACTGAACCAAATGTTTCCTTAACTATCTTTGTATATACTTATATCCATTGCTTATCTAGCCACTAAATATGAGGTCAATTTATTTAGATTAAAAGTGAAAATAATATAAAACCGAACAAATTCACTCTAATGAGTTTTTTAGGATAACTGTATTTTCAAGATCAAGTATAATAAATTGTTATTCAAAGTATTAATTACCCGATCCAAGTGGGGATCCAATTGATTATAGATATAATAGATAAGAAATTCTTCATAAAATTATTATTTTAATATATGCTTTTCACAAAAATAAAATTAAATGAGATTAAAATCTTGATTCGACTTTTGACTCATTTAATTATTGAATTGGCTCATTTATTTTTTGAAAGAATTTTATTTAATTGATCTCCGGATATTTCATAGAAGCTCGACTGGCTCATTGTTGTAGCTAAAATTAATAAAGAGGGTGTTTGGCAAAACCTGTGTTTATTAGCTTTTATCTATAAACAGTGTTTATCTAATTAGCAGCTTATGTTCTTTTAATCCACTAAATAAAATGGTGTAGTTCCGGTTAGGGACTAAAATTAAATTTTAAGGGACCAAAACGAAGTTTCTAAGTACCAAAATAGAACTTCATCTTCTTCCCTCCCCATCTAGGCACTTATTTCATAATTTATGAAACCAAAAATGAGTTTCTATTTCCAGCATGGATCGAAGTAAATGAGTATATAAAAGTGAAGTACTCATCGAGAGTAATCCAAAACTGATCTTATCTTCCCCCCCTCAAACAACCAGAATACTGTGAAAAACGAGTTTGAAATTTTCGGATATTTTGACCCAAAGAGGACCTGATGATCGCAGCTCTTTTGTCCGACGAACAGCAACAAAATTAGTGTCAAATTGTTTTTTGCTTCATGAGATTCTGAAATCCTCGACCACCATAGCACCATGAAAATGGTGAAGAAAAGAAACGGGTCGTGATGTGGAAGCATCTGCCAGCGGAGGATATGGTGGGAGTTTAAAAATGTTTTAAGGGTCTTTAGGATATTTGTTTGTCAAACCAACTGCCTAAAATAAGGAGAAATCGAAAATCCACTCAAACTAGCTTTCTGCTTCTCCTAATAAGCTGCTTCTGCTTCTTTGAAAAAACTTGCCCAAACGGATTTTCATGGCAGCTTTTAAGCTAAAACCTCCTTATAAGGAGGTTTGTCCAGCTTAAAACTTTGCCAAACACCCTCAAACTTGAAAAACATATTCAGATTACCATTTCATCGTTAGACTTTAGTGAATATAAGTTGTCAAAGTAACTTGATGATTGATTGATCAAAATCATGATAAAAACAGGGAATTATTGAATTATTGTAATTGTAATTTACAATGTCATAGGCACTGTGACCATGTGTATCATTTGTTAAACATCAACTAAATTTGCAGAATTTAAAGATATATTAAAATATAGAATGATCAAATCAAATGAGATCAAGACTTTAATTTGCCTCTACTAGTCACGTTCATTTCTTAATTTCAAATTAATATTCTGAATGGATATTTCCGAAGAGATAATATTTTAAATTGATCAATTTGATTTTTTTTGGCTAAATTAGATATAAACTTATATAAAATACAACTGATTTATCTTTCTTTATGAGTCGTCTATAAATATAAAAAAAGAGAATAAAAATATAAAATGAAAATTCAATTCTCTTTTTATAAATCAATTATCCTTTTTCCGTACAATATAAATCAATTACCTAACTTGAAAAAATAATATATTTTAACGTTTAAAATGCTATTGTTGAGTTCTTAGACTAAACAAAACCAAAATAATTAGATGAGACAAATTGTGACCAAAATAAGGTTTCAACTGTAGGTTTTGAACCGTTTGCAATGAGAACTGATACCGCCACCAATTTAGTTCTAATTTCATCAAATTTCAAATTGTAATTTTTTGAAACTAGTAGCTCCTATAAACATTTATAGTGTTTCATCAAATTAAATTGTCACAAAAAATATAAAAGAATCATAAAGGAACTGTTTGGTGGACTGCTAAGAACCATTGAAGACTTGAAATCCGAACCATAAAGTGGCGATTCTAAATCTGTACAAGAATGTCTGTCTGCTGATTTTGGGACTATGGTTAGCGCAAGGTGAGACTAATTATTTAGCGTTCAAGATCAATATTATAAATGTGTAGATAGAAACTGGTAAACAGAAAGGATTCCATTCCATTTTAATGTGGAAAATGAACGACACAGTTTTGTATTATAAATATATATATTAAGTCATTATTACTATAAACTCTAACCCAGCTTTAAGATTTATATATAAAGATTGAAGGAGTTAAATGATTGCAAGAAAGTCCAAAATCTTTCCATATTTGATGTCAAATGAAAGAACTGATATTATATTATAATTATTAAATTGTTAAAATTGAAAGAATTGAGATTGGGAATGTAAACTTTAAATTGTTAGGGTACAGTTGATGCAAATAAGCCGACATTATCTTAGATTTAGTCTATAAATTACAAACTAGCAGTAATTCACCCAATATAATTTAGAATAAAGACTCTCGCTTCAAGAAGTTTCGAAATTCTTTTATCTTTTTATTTTTGTAATTTTTTTTTACTCGAATTGTAGATTGTTTATACTCAGTCTTAAGATCAATTTTAGCAGTTCATAATTTGCGAAATTTCACTCTTTATTGTAATTTTTTTGTAAATAATTGAGACCATTGAATTTGCAGTCACATAAAATTTATAATACAAAGTCGATTTCTATGAACTGCCACCCCGATAAAATTAATCTCGGAATTCAGTATAGACAGTCTACCATGTTAAGCCGCAAATAAAAAAAAAAAAATCAAAGTGCTTCGAGTGGCATAGCCGGTAGGGATGGGCATGGGACGAGGTGGGGGGCGGGAATACATTTTTCATCCCCATCCAACATATATAATTTGTTCCCCATCCCCATCTCATTGACGGGGATATTTTTCTCCTAATCCCGTGGAGATCTCTATTTTTGTAGAGTTCTCCGTTCTCCATTTCAAATTTAAAAAATTATTAATATTAATTTTAATTAATTATTAGATTATAAAATATAAAAATAATACTTTTAATTTATATACTATAAGCTAATAAAGAAAATTTAATTTTTTAAAATTATTCACTATATCAATTATTATAATATTTTTTAAATTAATTTATTATTATAATATATTAAAATATTATATATTAGCGAGTCCCCAACGAATCGGGAATAAGGATCTCCACGAGATAGGGGATGCGGATTCCTATGGGGCAGGGAGTATAAAATTCATTCCAACCCCATTTTTTGCTAATGGGAGAAAATCATACCCGATCTTGTCCCCATGAGAAAAAATAATAGAAATTTTTCTCCCTATTTGGATCGGGTTTCAACGGTGAATGGGAAATTTCCGCCCAATGCCTATCCCTTTGGCTGGACCATATTATTTAAGCCTATAATAATAACTGTCTATATGTTTATTTAATTTTTTAAAAATAAAATATAAGAAAAATGATAGTGGTCCATCCCGACCACTTATTATTTTTTAATGGATTCTCTTTAGTTTTATTTCTATAATTAAAGAAAAAAAACAAGAATATTAGTATTATTTTGTGATTTGTCTCTTGATTTGTGAAATTTGTTTCTCTGTCTATTGATCTGTGGAATCCCAGCAAAGTTAATTAATGAAAACTTTTTTGGCTGATATCAAAAAATATTATTACCAATTACCGAAAGTTTTAAAAATTACCAAACTTATTTTATCGAACTGTAATATTCGAATTATTGATTTAAAATATTTATTATTTTTAAGTATTATGTCATAATATCTTGTCTCAACAGTAAAATAAAATATTTAAAAATTTTCTTTTAACAGCTAATAGTTTTTTTTTTATTTTATTAAATTCAAATCCAGGAAAAATTTAACATCCATGGAATCTTAACTCTTATTATTTTGTGCTTTGTCTATTGATTTGCGAAATTCATTTCTCTATCTAATCCTCTGTCTGTTGATTTGTGAAATCTCATGAACCGGTCAACTTTAGTTTTATTTTTGTTCGTGTTACTTTTATATAAATTTTTCTATTTATCCTTTTAATTTTAAATACTAGTTATCCTGTAATATAATCAAATAAAAATATTATAATAAATTACACTAAATTTTTTTTGAAAAACAAAAACATATTCTTGTTATTTCTCAAAATAAAAAACATGACACTCGTTTTGGGACGGAGATAATACTATTTTGTGCTTTGACTAAGCCTTGCTAATCTCGCCAACAGAAAGTTGTCCTTCAAAGATCTTGTAATAATGGGTAAACCAAAGATGAACCTAATAGAAAACTGAAACTAAAAAACTGTTCATATTGTTTATAATTGTTCTGAGGATTTTCTTTCTATGTTTTTGCATATTTAATGATTTTTTCCTGTTGTTTTGAAAATAAATGATTTGCTCCCTATGTTTTATATCTGTTAAACAATTAACTCCTTCCGTCCAAATATCTTCAATTTTCCATTAAATTTATGGTCATTACTAATTTGGCCTTGGACTATTATTTTATTATTTTTATAAATTAAAAATAATAAAAAGAAAAAGAAAAAAAATTGCAGAATCCACTCAATTGCCTTCTTCACCTCCACCAACACCACCTCCACCATCTCCACGGTGGCTCCGGTCACCAATTAGTTGGCCATTTCAGTCTTTCATTTTCAATCACCAATTAGTTGTGTTTGGTTCTGCAGCCGGCTTAAAAAAATATTACAAATTTGTTATACAAATTAATCCACGTCTTTAGCCTTTCATTTTAGCAATCACTTGTTTTGTAATTCGAAACAATAGTATTACCTTCGTTTTCAAAAAATTGAGACTTCACACTATTCACTCTTCTTTTTCTATATAATTTTCTTCAAATTCTATCCTAATAATTCATATCCACTTAATTTAAAAAGTGGACCCCACATGTTTTTCACCACTAATTCATATCAAATCAATATAAAAAGTGAACCCCATATGTACTAAAATTCAAATCTCCCTCACTAAAAGACAAAATCTAAAATTGTCCAAATACACACAAATATACTAAAAGTCTCAATATTTTGAAAACTACCATTCAGATACAAGTCTCAATCTTTTGAAAACGGAGGTAATATCTTTTTTATTGTTCATTTCTTTCAAGGAGATTATCACATCTCTAATAATTAATACTCCATCCATTCTATTAATAATTTAAACATTTAAATATTAATAATTTAAACATTTAAATTAAAACATTTTCGCAGATTTCGAATTTTACCATAAAATAGAGGTAAAGGGAAAAAATATTGGTCTCAAATATCATAATCTATCCACAAATGGACCATTTCGCAGAATCCTTGTCCTTAGATATCGGGAAATCACTTGTCATAGGTAGGGGTGGGCAAAAAAAAAAAAATCATGAACTGCAAACCGAACCGAAAATCGATTAATCAAATAGTTCGGTTCAGTCTGCAGTTTTGTAAGTATAGAAACTGAAATAATCTGTTCAATTTTCGGTTCCAATTTTTGAGATTCGGTTTTTAATTTAGTTTACCATTTGCAAATGCCTACCCCCTAGCCATCGGTTTGTGTCTTAAATTTCAAGTTTATAGTTTCGAAAATTAAAGACCCCCAACCAACTATGCTGTGGTGGTTTCGGCAAACATGGCATATATTGGAAATTATTGCATGTTTAAGTGATTATTAATTGATTTTGAAGATAGTAATTTCATGACAGAATTGCATTTTCAATAACATGAAATATGTCATCATATTCTATGTAATAAGAGCTTTCCAATAATATATTATATGCTCAAAACAGATTTAAGATGAATGAGAAATTGAACCTCAAAGTGAGCTTAGGATAAATGATTAAATGGATTAAAATGTTTAATCCCACATTGCTTAGGAATGGGATGTTGGAGTGCTTTATAATGAATGACCATTTTGCTCAGTTTTTCTACGTTTTCATTTCCTTCTTTCTGATTAAAGTTTATTTTCAGTTTACGATTTTAGTTTATATATTTAATCTGTAATCATATACTATTTCTGTAATTTCTGATTAATTAAATTTATTTATTTATTTATAAAACTAATGCATTTCTTACAACATACTTACTACCTCCGATTCTAAAAACCTGAGACTTTTACTATTTATTTTTTTTTCTTTCTATAATTTTCTTCCCATTCTACTCTAAAAAGTAATCAACCTACATCCACTCATTATAAAAGTGGACCCCACACGCACTAAAAACAAATTACATCCACTACAAGACAAAGGGTAAAATTGTCCACATTCTACCAAAAATACTAAAAGTCTCACTTATTTAGGAACAACAAAAAGTCCTAAATTTTCACTTTTAAAGGAACGGAGGTAGTATTATTTTTGGCACCATATTTACTTGTGAGCTAAATGGAAAATGAATTGACTACATATTTGGTAACAATCTCGTCGAGCAAAACAACTATTTCTGCTTAAAAAATTAAATAAGGTACAAATGTTGTTTTATTTATTTTTTAAATACATTCATTCATGGACCACGGAAGATGGTATATAAGAATATACTTAGGAAGATAATATAAAAAATAAGTGTAAATAATTTATTTATAGAAAACATGAGGGAAATGTGAAAGTCGAGAAAGAAAAGGTGAGATGGTGACCTGTTTCCGTTTTTTTAACACATAACACAACAAGTTTATACTTATTTTTTATGTTTTTTCTGGTTTAAAGTTAATTAATAAAAACTATTTTGGCTGATTAAAAAAAAGGGGATAGTTAAAGGATACACTTGTATAAGCCCAAGAGGTTGCCTAGTTGTAAGGCACCTTTTTCATGGGACCCGATGTCTCGGGTTCGAGACTGGTTAATTCTCCTTCCCCAAATCCCCAAGTAGAATAGAGTATCTCTGTAAAAAATAAAAAAAAAAGGGTACACTTGTGTATTGATATATCCCTTCAAAAAATATACAAAATAAGTATGATACGTGTCTATTATAAGAAAAATAAGAGTGTAAGTCCAGTAAAAATTTAACATCCATGGAATCTTAACCCTTAATACCAAAGATAAATGTTTTAAATACGGTGAACTAATTCATCATGCAGAAAAGAATAATCCGAGAAATAGTTGTCGGTATTACCGAATACCGATTTAATGAATATTGATTTATTGATTACCAAATTTCACAAACGGTAATATTATTTGGTAATTAAAACCGGATTATTTTGGTAAAAATTTTCGATATTCCGTAATTACATAATAGTGCTCACCCATATGTACCTTCTATCATCACCAATATTTAAAACAGAGGGTAAGCATGCACTGATGCACGTCTATAAATAGGGGAACGCTGCAGCACTCAGCAAGCAAAAGCAACCAACAAAGCAGCGAGAAAGAAAGAAAGAGTATATATATTTATATTAATGGGTTTAAGAATGTGGGCGATTGTGGTTGTTGTTGGGGTGTTGGCTATGGCGCAACACTCCATGCAACTCAGTCTTAGAAACCCTATTCATGAAATCATCGAAAAAAGGAAAACTGAATATCGTCGTGTGGGTGTTATTGCTCTTACATCTGGAGCTGAGAAAGCTTTGAACGACTCCAAATTCCTCAATGTCACCCGCACTTTCAACTATGCTGGTAATTAACTCCTTACATTCTTTTCGTTGTTGTAACGACATACAATGAATAATAAAAAAAAATATTACAGGCAAATTATTTCGGGAAGGGACGATCAACAGCACTAATGTTGTATATGCAAGGTCTGGAGAATTAATGGTATGATTTATATATTCTCATAATTCTATTATTAGTTTTGTATAACGTGAAATACGAAATTTCTCATTATATATACTACCAATTAGGTTAACGTTGGCTCCACGGTGCAACTGATGGTGGATATATTTCATGTTGATGGAATTGTTCATTTTGGTGGCGCTGGATCTACAAATGATTCTGTCCGCATCGGTGATGTTTCAGTGCCTAGCCAAGTTGCTTACACCGCAGCATGGAGTTGGAGGGTACGTAATTTTTATCGCATACACCAAACATATAAGAAATCTCTATTACAACTTTTTTATCCATTTTTCCAATTAAATGCCCTCATTCACTTTAATCATTAATCTCCTATTGGTTTGGTTTGGTTTGCTCTATGAGTGGCTGCATAAACTGCGGGTCGATCGGCATGAAATTCCCTTAATAATTAATAATAATACTATTGAAATTTTTTTTTTATTGCTTTATGTGCAGAATTCTTCCAAAGACAAAGTTGAGCCTGGTTTTGAAAACATGATTTACGGAAATTTGAGTTTTGGAGATTTTAATTATCCGGAAAAGGGAGAAAATTTATTAGGACGTATCTTTTACTGGGCAGCGTCTTGGTTCACAGGTCAACAAAACCCAAACAGTGGTTTTTGGCTTCCAGTAGACCCTAACTGGCTAAGTATTGCGTCTCAGTTGCAAGGAATAAAGTTATCCAGACATGTCAGTGACACTGTATATGTACCTTACCAACCAGAAATTATGTTCGGATTGAAGGGTGGATCTGGTGATATGTTTATCCGAAACGAAGCATATGGCAAATTTCTTCTAAGAACTTTCAACATTTCGACGGTCGACACTTCTGATTCGGCCATTGCAATGGTACGTAATTAGTCGTTCAAGTTGAACTGAATTGAACCATGTTCCTTGTTGATGATCTAATTATCTATTGTGGGTGCAGACTTGTTTCTCAAACAACATTCCATTTATTGTGTTCCGAGGAGTTTCCAACATGATAGAGGACAAAAAACCGCGGAAGGTCGGTCCTTTGGGGAATAAGAATGCTGTAAAAGTCACTGCTGCATTCCTTGGATTGCTTCGTTCTGGGATGAATATAATATAAGTTTACCCAAATTACTAGTACTTCATCATATATGTAAGAAGTAATAAAAATAAGGTTTGTGTGTTAAAATAATCTGAATGTGGCCTACTTGGTCATGCTGCATTCCACTTGATTGTAAAATATCGGGTTGTGCCAACTGCACATGTTAGTATCAATTTGGTGCAAGTTTATGTAGCAGCCTTGGTTCTATCCAAAATAAATAAATAATTGCTTTGTGGAGAAAATGTGCAAAAATACACTATAATTCCTGAACTATTTATTTGCTCAGTTATCTCTCCTCTGTTAGCAACCTCATGCGCACATAAATGTGCAACGCTCACAACACTAAAAAAAAAAAACCTGAAATTTTGCTACGGCAGCGACACAATGGTGATGGAAATTGATTGATAAATAAGTAAAACTAAGGGCGAAAATAGATTCATAAATAAATAAAACAGTGAAAGAGACGAGACTAAAACTTAATTATGTATAAAACATCTGCCAAAAAAGAATGTCGATGTAAAGACCATTGTGCCTAAATCAATTGGCTACCAATTTCTCTTCATTAGGCATCATAACAGTTATAGATCTAATCCTCTTATAAGTAAATAGTAAACAAAGACAAAGACAAAAGACATATGCAAATGCGGTTTGTGGAGGATCCAAAACAATGGATTCTGACTTCCTTTTGATTTCAGCAGTAACCAGTTGCTACTAGCTATAAGGCATCGTCTGATTGTAGAGATAAAATGTTGTTAAATTCGCATCACAAAAATTCAAAAATAGATTTGGGATTCGACGGGGTAAATATAATCTTTTAAGGGTGCTAATTGGTACTGGGTCTAATTTTTTTCCCCTTTTTTTTATTATTAATTTTTTTTTAAATTTTAATGGAATATGTAGACATTTTCTACTCAGTTTTAACAATTTAATTTTGACTGTAAACTAATTACATATTAATTCTGGACCGTTTATATTGAAATTGTCGGCTTAGGTACTTTGGGTAATGTAACGTTTAAATACCCTAACTTTAATTTGCAACAAACACATATTTTTGTAACAATTAGGTACCCGTAATCGGTTTTCAGGTCACCAACACGTCATAAAAACCAAAATATAATCTTTTATCCTCTTCTTCCTTTCGTCATGAATGACAGAAGGTTCAAAATGAAATTTTTCACCAAAAACTTTAATTTTCATTTTCAGTAGGGAACAGCAACAACAACAACAACAACAAGCATTAGTCTCGAACAAGTTGAGGTCGGTTGTATGGATCCTCTAACTGTTAACCTCTCCAAACATAACGAAAGCAGTCACACAAGCCTTAGGTATTTTCTACGACATAAATTTTACATCTCCATTTAAGTCTAGCAAGAAACGAAGCAAAGAAATATACATATTGAAGAGCTCGCTGTGAGGAATAGGAATTTGACTTTTTTTTATGAATGATGCACGGTTTGGCCGAAAAACGCTAAAAATTAGTTAGCCAAATTTTTCATTGGACGCCAGAAATAATAACGAAACCAGTCAAGGTTTATGTCAAAATGTCGATCTTGATGAGAGGATTCCAAATAACTGCTCAAAGTCATCACCAACCTACCAGAAGTTGATGAAAATGCGTCAAAAAAAATACCATCCATTCTCTCATCCTCTTTCTTTTTTAATTTTTAATTAAGAATGATAAATTAATAAATAATAATTTTTAAGTGTGCACAAATTAAGTGTGTCCTAATAAAATGCATGTGCTGAATTTTTTTTTTCCAAAAATTTTACAAATATTTTAAGTGTGAGAAAGTTATGTGTCTTCCAATGACTATGTGTGTTTTTCTTTTTAATTAATAAGATTGTTAAATATAGTCCTTCAAGGAAACAAAAATTTTAAAAATTCAAATCTTATGATTAATGTATTTAATTTCATGTTGTTTAAAAAAATTTAATTACATAAAAGTAAACTTTTGATTTTTATCATAATCACTTGTCATAAAAAATAAAATACCGGAAGTCTCTGATCGTCCGACCAACTCCTGGCTACTTCGAGTAAATTTTATTCAATGTCGGCAGTCTAATGATTTTTCTTTGTAGTTTTGAAGACAAATGATTTTCTCCCCGTGTTTTATATGTGTTAAACAAATAACTCCTTCCGTTCAATTATCCCCAATTTCCTGCTAAATTTATGGCCATTTTACTAATTTGACCTTGGACTATTATTTTATTATTTTTATAAATTAAAAAATAAAAAAATATGTAGAATCCACTCCAATGTCTGCTCCACCTCCACCTCCACCATCTCCAAGGTGTTTCCCAAAAAGTTCAATCGACGACAAAAATGAACAAAACATGTGCCATCGGCTTCATTTCTCTACAAGGATACCAAAAATACTAATGTTTTTACTCGGTTATGCATAAATTTGCAAGAAAATCATAAAAACAGTCTAAAACTCGTTGGAAAATGGACCATTAGAAATCTACAACAAATCACGATAATTTATACATCAAAACAAAGCTCATAGAGAGAGGATTTTGAAAATAACTATATCAAAGCAAGAAGGTGGCCGGAAGAGCTCGAAAAAGCCATCGGATCATATGAAATCTGAGTGGTTCCATGTTGGCCTTATGGCAACTAAGAGGGGAGTGAATAACAATCTGACGACCCTACCTGTTTATCTTCTTTCCTGACAATAGATCGATGACAAAGGGCTTATGGATAGAAAGCGCAGATGATAAGGTGTTGATCGATCGTCTTACTTCACATATTAGAGCTGTGTATCGCCAGCGACGGCCAAAATTTCCACCTTCTCTCTCTCTCTAGTTGTTTGTCAAGAGTAGATCAAATAGTTAGAGGTAGTGTTGGAGGAGGAGGTGGTCCGGCGGAGGTGGAGAATGTGGTGTTGGTGGAGATGGTGAAGGTGGCATTGATGGTCTGATAGAGGTAGAGAAGGTGGTGTTGGTGGAAATGGTGGAGGTGGCGTTGGTGGAGGTGGAGAAGGTAGTGGGATCTACCTTTTTTTTTATTTTTTAATTTATAAAAATAATAAAATAATAATCTAAGGTTAAATTAGTAAAACGACCATAAATTTAACAAAAAAATTGGAATCGAAGGACTTAATTGTTTAACAGATATAAAAAATATGGAGAAAATCATTTGTTTTCAAAACTACACGAAGAAAATCATTAAGTATGCAAAAACACAGAGAAAAAATCATAATTTTTCCTAATTCTGAAGATGATAAAAAGTGGTTGAAAAACTGTGCAGTTGTTATTGTGAGGTTTGCATAATGCATTTCAAACCTACAATCATCTTTTCTTCATCATCATCATCTTCTTCTTCTTCTTTTTCTTCTTGTTAGAAAACAATGCAGCAGGGATTTTTGATCCATAAAACAATATTACCTATGATTATACTCGTGATTGCGCACATATGAAATTGTGGTTCACATGTGTGACTGCTTAGCCAGTTCCTTTTGAGTGATGATAAAAGGTATACTGTGTACTGGTATATTCATTCTATTTTCTTTTATGATGGATCATGCATCATGCTTATTTTTTTATTTATTTTAGAAGGGGTGTAACGATAAATATACCTTGTATAATTAACCCACTTTTTTTTTAACGGCAAAAAAAATTATTTTTATTAATATTATTATTTTTTTGAAATAGTATTTTTATTACTACCTTCGGTTTTCTCATATCTTTATATTCACTATTTCACTAATACCAATACAAACTCACTTTTCACCAATACCAATACAGAAATAATAATAAACAATTACTAACCCTTTAAAAAATTTACTTTTTCACCAATACCAATAAAAAAATAATTATAAACAATTACAAAACTTACTATAAATGGAAATGTAAATAACTCAAAAAAATACCCAAAAACGGAAATGTAAACATATCATGAAAACGGAGGTAGTAATATTAAGTTTAGGAAAAAAAAGTAACATTAATCTAAATAGTATAAAATCTAAGAATGTAAGGTAAAATATCTAGAAAGAGTGCGGCTACATCTCTCAAAAAAGATGTCTCGCACTTTATTTTGTTTTATAATCCATCGTTCGAGAGTAAAAAAATTATACAAATAATTTTAAAATTATAAAATTGTCACCATCTAGTATAAAGAAATATATGCAATTCTGCGCAAGAGATCAAAGAATTGTGTTTGATATTATTGGATTATGCTAATAAAGAATTGCCGCCCGAAGACGTCTAGGGGTCCATTTTACCCATTATTTCGGCCAGTGGCGTAGTCAGGAATTTGGTGGATGGGGGCCCAAATCCTGGCTACGTTATTGTCTCTAATAATTCAGTTAAAAATAAAAATAAATAAAAAATATAACACAAAAATGTAAAATTCATATGGTAATTTGTTATTTAGCATATTCCCGGAGATTAATAAATAGAAAACACTGAGAATAACTAAATGCGGAAGTACAAATAGCAGCCACAAACATTCGCGATTAGCTATACATAGAGGACAACTGTTTTATATGTTAACTCACTCTACATTCTTTGAGAGAAAAATAGTGCTATATAATTCGACATTTTATCAAAATTCAACAAACT
>CATIWJ010245959.1:0-14432 GCA_949640765.1 Croton laevigatus | reverse complement strand
TATGTTGAATTAAAAGAAGATGTAAGGACTCAAATATTCCAATATTGAGGGTAGTGGGAAATACATTCATTTTGATTACATCTTCTTGAACCTTCCTTAAGGGAAAATAGTGAAAATATGAAAATATTACTCATAAAATTGTAAAAAATGTTGATTATAATTAAACTAAAGAAATATTTTGGAAAGGAAGTGAAGAAAACAATGGTAAGAAGCTAGAAATTGAATTCAACCTCTACTCCAAAGGGATGGTAATGGTAGGTATATATACAGAGTTAGACAAGTGACTGAATTCAAACCTACTTATATAAGGAAAAAAAAAAGGAAAATTGACTTTATTTTTGATTTAGGTATAAAATATATACTATCTCCGTTCCTTTTTAATTGAGATTTTTACTATTCATCTTTTATTTTTTCCTATATATTTTTTTTCATTCTACCCTAAAAAGTAACTACTCATATTCACTCAATATAAAAAGTGAATCAAACATACAGTAAAGACAAATTACATTCACTATAAGACGAATGTCATAATTGTTCTAATTAAAGCTCAAGAAGGTAGCCTAGTGATAAGGCACTTCTTTTCTAAGACTGAGGCACCGAGTTTAAGGTTTATTCCAATCTTTTTCCCCAATTCCCCCTAATATATGCTAGAGATAGGAGTATCTATGTTAAAAAATAATAATAAAAATCTCACTTATTTTGGAATACTAAAAAATCCTAAAATCCTAATAAATTAGGAACGGAGTAGTATAGAACTTTTTCAAATAATTTATCCAAATTATTACACACAGCTGCATACTACAAGTTATGTTAGTGCATCTCTAACGAGAAAGTGAATTGTTTTAATTCGATCTCCACATTAAAAAAAAAATAAAAAGAGATTTTAAAAAAAAAATCTTCTCCTTAAAAGTAAGTATTCCGTCAAATAATCATTTTATAATGTTCATTTTAATCATATATCAGTTGCAATTCACGTTAATTTTGATTTTGGAGATGGTCTAAAAATTTGACAAAATATTACACTGTTGTATATTACAAGCCGGCTTGAGATTCGGCAAAATTAACCATTTTAGTCACACGCGCTGCAAAAACATAACATACACAAAAGTTAGTTTTGGATTTGGGAATTGCC
Source organism: Croton laevigatus (assembly GCA_949640765.1). NCBI lineage: Eukaryota > Viridiplantae > Streptophyta > Magnoliopsida > Malpighiales > Euphorbiaceae > Croton > Croton laevigatus. The sequence continues at coordinate 13,300 of CATIWJ010245959.1, read as the reverse complement.
ATTGGTGAATGTCGCAGAAGCTTTCCGGCCGGCCAGCAAATTTCTCTGACAAATATCAGGTGGGTGTGTAGGCCAATGTCAGGTACTATTACCAATTATTAAATAAATAAAAAAAATACTATCAAATAAAGAATTAGAAACATGAAAAAATAGATGTACACATACATAATTTATCGAGGAATCAATCCAACACCCCACATGAGTAAGTGATAATGCCATCGCACAAATCTAATGGGGCAACTTTTGCCAACGAGCTATTATTACTATTGTTTGCCTTTTAATGCAACTTAGTTTTTTCTGCGGCCACATCTCTGGATTAGCAGTAGTATTCGTGGTATCAGTCATTAAAATGAATTAGCACTTTGCAAAGAAATGAGGAAAGGAAGAATCTTTAAGGGTTCTATTAATGATTGATTGCAACCAAAATCACCTATTGATCTTTCCCCAATCATCAATTGTCTTAATCAAAAGACAATGAAATGGCCTGCTAAGCTAATTCCACCACTCGCTTTTGACCAATCTTTTATAATTAAATCCCTAATTGAGTGCTTTTCCAACGTCGGCAAACAAAAAAAATGCCTTTTTTTTTTATTTATACAATTATTGCCTTTGTAGTTTTACAAATAATAATGCCAATTACTATTAAAGAAAAATGCAATAATAATGCTAATTACTATTTTTTTAACAGAAAGTAATAATGCTAATTACTATTAAAGAAAAGATAGTAAAAAAAGTCAAGTGTTTTTATTCTGCAAAAGAAAATTGAGTGTTTTGTAGGTAAATCTGCTGTTTTCTCGTATACATCTTTTGGCTTCTGTTTTTATGTTTTGTTTTAGTTCTTGTAATTGGTAATTTGTTTTATAGTTTTTGGATAGACATTCTTTCCGATAATTACTATATTATCAATTTATTTCTCTCGTAGTAAAATTACGAACAGAATACTGTTATCTTTTATATATATATTAGCACTAACTAATTATATTGATTATTTACTAAATTTTTGACAATAAAAAAAATTTAACTATATTGATTAGCTTATAAATTTTGACGGTATGATAGTTTTATTCAATTTAAATTTCTAACAATCCGATTGTAATTCAAGTCTTATTGAATTATTTTAGGTACAGACATCAATGGTTTAAATTCAATAAATTAATATAAGATCGAGTATTTCACTGTTATTACATATGAATCCTCACCTTCATCTTCATCTCTTATTGAATTTTTTTCTGTACAGACACGATTAGTTTTGATATTCAATTTCGTGTGGTTGATTTCAAAAGAAAAAGACCTAAGGGAATAGTACTATAATACATACAAACACAACGCTATGATGATTACGAATTTAGAGTGTGATTTTTATGTAAATTGATGAAGAAGAACATGATCAATAATAGGAGTAGGAGGAGAAAGGTACGTACCTTTATATATTAGACAACTCAACCTCTTGGACCCCCTTGAAAATAGATAAAACAGTACGTACTTCTTCTGCTTCTGTAGAGATAAATCACATGTGTCTTCTGTATACATTTCTTGGAGGAGACCACCTTCAGAAGAAGAGCTCTAATTATGCTAATATTAATTAAATTTAATAAAGATTAGGCTGAAATTAGAAAAAAAGTTTAAAGAAATGATGGATTTAATTATGTTTTGGGCCTTATAACTAATTTGGGATTACAAGTAATGGTCGGGAAATGGAAGACAATAAAACAAAGTTTATTAAGAATTTGCATATGCATATGCATATGCATGTCCATGAACATGATGAAGCCACCAAATGGTTGTTGCAAAATTAAACAATACATATATAAAGAGATGGCCACGTTATGTAATTGACTAATTAAGGAATTTGGTACATTGTGAAAGGAGGAAGAAGAAAAAAAAAACATAAGACTTTTGTTGTCAAAGAGAAGATGTTGTAACAAAATAATGTGTTTGCTCATCTTATTAAATTAATGACCGAATCTAATTTAGACGTAAAATTAACTCTTTGAATTATGTACTTATGAGGATCTCATATCGATTAGAAGTAGAGGTTCAGTCAAATATAAGGCTGTACAATCCTCACCCGTCAACTTAGGTTTCCGATCGAGTTACGCCCAATTCTACCAGTATTGTTGTTGAGATATTTCAAATGAATAATAATTCAAAATATCTCCACTGTTCTATTATTTTCTCAATTGTTACCAAAAGAAAAAGAACACTCTATAAGAATATTTAGGGAAGACAAGATTAAATTACTTGAGGATAGTCAGATTAGTCTTCTTATATTTAGGGAATTAATAATATGTGAAGAAAAGTTCTATTTCCTATTATGCAGTATGATATTTATTTAATTTCATTAGCTACTTTCTTTCTACCAATAGAAAAAACGAGATTAAGGTCTATTTTTCCACAAAACACAAAATTATTCCTTCATCTAATAAAAAATTAGGATAAGTTTGAAAAGTCTCGACATAAAAACATAGCAGTGAGACTATATTTCAGATAGCGAGAGATTCTTCGTCCAATAAAATTTAAGGTAGGTTTGAAAAGTTTAGACGTAAAAACATAATAGTGAGACTATATTTCAAATAACGAGAGATGTCTCGCAAATTAATTTACGATATATGCGTTCCCAAAACATAAACGTGCATGTGATTCTAGTTGCTGCCACGTATGTGCCGACATGAACTCAATAGTTAAGAAAAGAGGTTGGGTCCAATACTAATCATGTGCCTTGTTTCTCAGATTTCAACTCAGGAATAGGAATAGAGACAGAAAGGGTGTTTTCTATTCTTTTTATTTTGTAGATACCCAACCAAACCCATAACCAAAACCTCCAATTCAACCGCTAAGTTCTATCAATTTGGCACCTAAATTTTTCATTTGGTTCTCCTTCTTCCAAGTCTATCTCTTTCCATCCTTAACTTGTCCACACCATAAAAGGAAAATCAGATTATCTTTTCTATTATACATGATTCCAAAAAAAATATCAATTACCTCCATTATGTAGCACTATTTAATTACACATACCACTTTACCAAAGTCCAAACAAATCGCATCATTAAGTTAGAAAATCAGTTTCAGTTACAGAAAGATAAGGATGTTAGTTGAGCAGTAGCCACCTATGTCTAAATTTTTCTTTAAATTTTGTCCATTCACACTAAAATCTTTCTTAAGTTAGAATTAAACCAAGAGGTTTCTATATTCTTGCGTAGCTTACTAAGACAAGATAGCGATTTTTAGCTAATTACAGTAGTGGAGTTTTCAACCTCGTCAAAATCGATTTTCTTTATTTTTTAATTATGTTTCCCCAAAATTTTGAATTTTTGTTCTTCTACCTATTCCCAGTTGTGATTTTTAGTTTGGCTGATTTTTTTTCATACATTTTTTTTGAAAACATAGTTATAAACTCACTTATCCGGATGTGGACGGAGAATTCGAACTCAGTCCATTATGATTCGAAATCAAAGGTCTTACCACCTTTACTAACCTGAATCACTTATACCCTTGTTGTAAATGAGAATATTCTTCTATTTGGATTCAAAAAGTCTGTGAATACAATAATGCATTTTGAAAAAAAATAGTGAACTTTCCTTTTCGGTACTTAGTTTTTATTTTCAATGCAGTAATCCTTTAAGTATTGACAGGATTGTAAGCTTTATTTTCCTATAAAAATATCTCCTTCTCCAAACTTAGTGGACTACACTAACGCCTAATTCTTCCTTCTTTCATACCTCTCTTTCTTTCTTTGTTTCTCATTCATGTAAGTAATTCTCTTAAAGATTATAAGTTCTTTCTTTTTTGCTTTCTCTCACACTCTCTCTCTTTATATATTTGTATGCATGTCATTCTTTTGTATTAATTTATATTTCAGTTTGGTTGATTTCTATTTTTATATACTAGTTTTTTATGTGCAAGGCAAGCCAAAGTTGCTTTCATTTTAATTTTGTTAAAGAACAAGAATCCAACGTCCTAATCTTTTACTCTTTTTTCATCCTTCTGCTTTCATTTTTAGATTTGATTAAACTATCAGATTTTTCTTAGCTAAGAAGCACTTGAAGAAGTTGACAATTCCGTACATTGCCATGCAAATAGCTATAATTATCTTTATAATTAATTATAATTTTACGTCTGTTCATACATACACCAGGTGTAGGTGAGAATTTTCCCTTTTTTTAAGCTTGTCAAGCAACTTCCAACTTGCTATATTTATACCCTTTATATTTAATTAGCATTTCTTTCTTGTTTTATACAAAAAAAGATTGGAACTTGAATTCATTTTTGCTTATTAATTTGTACTTTTTTGTTTGTTCGTTCTTGAAAATGCAGAAGTGCAATACTTAACAAAACCGCATAGTATAGTTCTTCAAGACAACAATCAAGGAAATCTTAAATATGGTGGTCTAATATATGAACTGATGGCTAAACTGAGTCAGGTAAACTCCTTACACCTTGTGGTCTAAATTATAAGTTTGTGATTGTGTGTGTATATATATATATATATATATTATAAACAAGAAATATCTCATTCCACCATGGAATTTTGGGGGCCACTCTTGTTTCCCCTAGTAGCTTCATCTATATTGATTGTATTTTCATATCTTTTTGCTCTAGCAATGAAAATTAGTTTATTTAATTGATTTTTCACTGAAAAAAGTGCATAAGATTTAATCAATTATGGGCACACCAGATCATTCTAGTAGAAACGGTGAATAATTTTATAACACACTAATTAAAAAATACCTTATGGTTCCATGGATTTTAGCTCTTAGACTCTTAATTACACATATAATATACTAATTATTCCAATAAAAAAAATTTCCCAATTACTTGAGATTAGAGAAATATATAAACTTTTTTCAATTTATTATATTATAGCGATAAATGCGCCGGCTGTAATCTGGTCTGGTCTATAGATCAAAATTTGAATTTCTCACTCCAGATTTAAAAAAAAAAAGAAAAAGAAAAAACAATATCTATATAAACAAAAATGTTGGGACATTGACATAGAGCCGACCAACTAATAAGGTAGTTGATAATAAAAAATAAAAGTTGTTTTCAGTTAAGGAGAATTTTTGAATACATAATGGAATTTTTTTTAATAATCAACAAGACCTAAGATATTATAATTGGGAATTGATGAATGATATGAGAAGACCATAATCTTGTTTTATTGTATTAATGTCAATAATTTAAAACCCAAAAAGGAAAATGGTTACAAGGGGGACCAAATGGTTTCCATGGATTAGACAAGGAGCTGTATGGCATGAAAAATCCAGCCAAACCATTCTTTAGGTGTATTTTTTTAATATAAGACAACTTAACATTGCCCAAGGGGTAGTGTCCCCTCATACTCTCTCTTTCTTTACCTCATTTTACAATAAATATAATTAAATTTCTAATTTATCAAATGCGAAATCCACCGATAAAAATTTATACAAATGATAAAATTTTTAGTATGCAGTTGCGTTAAAACTTGATATAATGAAAAGGAACGGATGTCCAACTAAAACTATTTATAATTATTAGTATTTTGTGGCAATGGAAATTAGAATTAGAATTATCCATAGCCAAAATGGGAATTTGTTTCCTAACCACAAGCAAAATTAGGGGAAAAAAAAAATACAACTACACATGAACTAGTTACCCATAAGTGAAAGGGCCTAAATGGACAAATATTTTTTACTGAGTTGTTCTCAAAATACATATTTTTTATTCATTCCAATGATATACTACCTCCGTCTTTTTGAATTCTTTACATTTCAAACAGCATGCTTAGGTTGAAGTTTGGTGTTGATAGTTTGATAGGTTGCGTTTGATAGATTAAAGTAAGTTTAGGTTAGTTATAAAGTATGATTGATGTAGTTTAATAATATATAAATAATATTTTAATATAACTAACCCAACCCATCAAACTATCAACACCAAACTTGAATCTACTCAACCCTAAAAAATGTAAAGAAAACAAAAAGACTGAGGTAGTATATCATAATCTCTATAGAGCCTTTTGCCCCTACCTCCCTAAGACCTTGCAACTATAGTATATACTTTTATTATAATGACAATAATATGACATTTTTCCTCATTATTAAGGGATGCATCAATAGTCATATTCCAATCAAAACATGATTGACATAATTAAAAAGAGTCTCATAATTACAAATTGATTATTATCCCAATTCTCCTCCCTTGCTATTTCATTTTTAGGGGGGGACCCCTTGGTATTTCTTGTATTCTCAATTTTATTTGATTAGAAAGGTCCATTAATTCGAATAAACACTGTATATTTGCATGCGGTCTATGCAGTGACGGATACAGTTTCTCCCACTTTTTTCGACTTGCGTTCATCATTGACACAGTTCCTCCCATTCTTTTCGACTTACATTCATCACTGACACAGTCCCTCCCACTTTTTTTGACTTACGTTCGTCACTGGGTAAAAAATTTGAACACATTACCTTCCATTTCTAATAAAAATGAAAAAAACTAACTATTTGGCTTTGAAAAGTAGATCAACTTTAAAATTGAGAAATGAACTATCATCTTTTAAAGCAAATAAATCTTTTATTTGGACAAACCAAAGATTTAATACCTAAATAACATATTAATTAATCTTATAGAACTTAGATCATAGATTTTGATGGTCCTTTTTGTATATTTTTCCTATGAATGTATTGTACAAGTAGTATAAAAATAAAACAAGGAACAACTTGAAAAACAAAAAATGATGGAAAATTTAGAGAGAAAAGACATGTTTTTTTTTATAGTGTTTGGACAAAAAGACATGAAATCTACTTTTTCTCCAAAGTCCAAAACATGAAAATCGAAGACGAAGAAAGCAGCAAAACCAAATGGAAAATGGTGTGCTATTTCAACATTTTCCCTCTTGTCTTTTAGGATTTATCCAATGTTGTTGTTGGATCTTGCCTGGCTATAAAGAACGGTTCAGATCGATTATTTTCTCAATTTTATTAGATTAACCGGTTTAGGTGGTTCAATCCATGAAAGCTATTTTCTTGATTAAAATTCCCAATTAAAATACTACTACCTCTGTTCTTAAATTTTTTAGACTTTAGGGTAAAATTCAGTTCTTAAATAAGCAAGTCTTTTGGTATTTTTTGTTATTATGTTCTTTGTCTTGTAGTGAATATAATTTATCTTTAGTGCATGTGTGGTTTATTTTTTATATTAAGTGAACGTGAATGATTACTTTTTAGGATAGTATGGGAAAAAAATTGTAGAAAAAAAAAAGGATGAAAAATTTCAATTAATAAAAAATTGAGGTAGTATTCATTTTTTTCCATTTTTTTTTTTTTTTTTGAAAATAAAGATTGGGACTTTATATATACATATATATAACCGTCTAACTAACATATCTTTTGTCTTTTGATCAAAACGATCATCTGATTTTTTCTTTCAGCCTCTAAGCATGGTGATGGACCCACCATTCCATGAGATCTACAAAACTCTGCTACACAAAACCATTCAAGAATCAAGAACAAATAATAGCAATAATAGTAATAAGCCTGAGCCGGTCTTCGTCATTGACCAGTGTGAGCTTCCATTGATTGATCTCAGCCGTTTAAGTTCATCATCATCAGACGATGTCGAAAAATGTAAAGAAGAAATAGCTAGGGCTTCACAGGAATGGGGATTCTTTCAAGTAGTGAATCATGGGATTTCACGTGAGATATTGGAGAAGATGAGAAATGAACAAGTTAAGGTCTTTAAACAGCCGTTTGAGAAGAAAAGTAGTAAAGAAGAAGAAAAGTTGTTGAATTTTTCTTCTGGAACTTACCGATGGGGAGCTCCAACTGCTACTTGTCTTAGTCAGTTATCTTGGTCTGAAGCATTTCATATTCCTATGTCGGATATTTCTTCTTCTTCTTCTTCCCCAAATGGTTTCGCTACACTCAGGTAACTTAATTAATTAATGTTATTTTTGTTTTTTTTTTAAATTTATTTCTTGCTTATTTTCTTGGTGAGTCTTGTAGCATTTTTTTTTTTAAAATTAAAATTATAAATTATTTGTATTTAGTTCAGAAATCAATTTTGAAGGGTTGTAGTTTATAGATTTGATTCTATTTTAAAAATATCACATAAAATAAGTAGAACCGTTAAGTTTAACAGTATCAATGGTTCTACTTATTTTATTTAATATTTTTTAGACAGAGTTAAATTTGTAAATACGACACTTTAAAATTGATTTTGGGAGTAAATATAAACAATATTTGATTCTATTTTCTTAATATTGTTGTCGAAAGAACATATAAGAGTTTTTTTTTTCTTTTTTATATTCATAAAACATGGTTAATTTAATGTATAAATAACTACTCAAAGCATGGAGATCTTTATTTGCTTGTTGGGAATTTATTTTTTGTTTAACAAAAGTTTTTTTTTATGGTAATTTTATTATTTGGTTATGACCTCCTTCTGCATAATCACATATGCTTTTGGTCTCAAATAGTTCCATCATATACCTTAATTTAATGGTATTAGGTATTTTGTATAGTTGTGAGTTTGAAATTCGTCTCAAAAGTAATAATTTTAAATCCGCTTTTCCACACTCTCGTTTTAACCAATAACAAAACTATATATATATTTGTTTGGGTGAAAATTGAATTGAAGATTTCCTCTCCTTGTTTATTAATGTATATATGCAATATTTTTTGAACTGATCATATGGTCTGGGTGGTGTAGTTGGTTATCACGCTAGTCTCACACACTAGAGGTCCCCGGTTCGAACCCGGGCTCAGACAATTTTGATTTTTTTGCAGCCATCCATTAGCCACGTGGCGGGGAAATCTTTTTTGCCCTTTTTAAACGTTTAGACAATAAATATATAATACAAATAGAAATGGGTTTCATACCATATTCTAGGCTCTTTTTATAACTAAACGTGCATGCATGGTCTGGCATTTTCCAGTATTTAATGCCAATTTTAATTTTTTTTTGTTTTTTTGTTATCCACTCTGCTCCATTTACATAGGGTGAGAGTTTTATACGGTTTGGACTGGATTTTTAACTTTTTTTTGGGATCTAAATATCATGAACAAATGGATTAGAACAAACTATGGTTAAAAAAACTTTCAATTTGTAGATAATATTTTAGGTATTTTAAGCATATTAATTTGAAATTGATTTCACATTTCAATTAGTACTAGTTTTTTTTTTCCAGTAATTATTAGTACTAGTTTGAACAACTAGATTACCATAATCATTAAAGCTTTGAGTTCCATACTCTTTTCTTACTGCTTATTGGCTCTCTAATTCAACTAGCTTCTATACCTAACAAGAAAGAAAATATCTTTTAACCACTAGTGGTGGCGCAGCGGTAAGGCTCACCCTACCTTAAACTGAGGTCTTAAGTTCGAGTGGTGCTAACTACACTAACTTAATAATATGCTAATTTGATGTGTGTGTTTGCCTGTGTAAAAAAAAAAAGAAGAAAAGAAAGAAAATATCTTTTTAAATATTTACTTCAAAGCTTATAAAAATTATCATTATGAAGAGAATTTAGTCAAATTTTTTATATATTTTTTTCTTACAGTTCAACAATGGAACAATTTGGAACAACAGTAGCAGATTTAGCGCAAAAATTAGCGGGGATTTTGGCGGAAAAATTGGGGCGAAAATCAAGTTTCTTCAAAGAAAATTGTGTACCAAGCACTTGCTATCTCCGACTGAACCGATATCCTCCATGTCCAATAGCAGAAGAGGTACTTGGTCTCATGTCACATACTGATAGTGACTTCCTCACAATTCTACATCAAGACCAAGTTGGAGGTTTGCAATTAGTCAAAGATGGGAAATGGATTGCCGTCAAACCTAATCCTGAAGCTCTAATTATAAACATTGGTGACTTGTTTCAGGTAATTACTTTTAATTTTCTAATCTTTCCTTCCAAAAAAAAAAAATTCTACTCTCTAATAATTAAACAAAAAATACCATGAATTGATGCATATTATGATGTGTAGGTATGGAGTAATGGTGTTTACAAAAGTGTGCAACATCGAGTGCTGGCAAATCCAGTAGCTGAAAGATTTTCAACCGCATATTTTTTCTGCCCTTCATACGATACAGAAATACAAAGTGGGTGTGAGCCTTCTGTTTATAAGAAATTTAGCTTTAAAGAGTACAGAGAACAAGTGCAGAAGGATGTCCAAGATTTTGGTTACAAAATAGGACTTCCAAGATTTCTTGCTTAAATTATAATAGTAGTACTATAGTTTATCAATCTAGTATATGATTTTTGAAAGATATATATGTTAATTAGGTTTCTGGCTTTCTTCTTCTTCTTCTTCCTCCTACTTGTCGAGTATAGGGTAAAAAAAGGAAATGAAAAGGTATATGTATTCTTTTTGTTCATTTGAAATGAAAAAGGGTAGTAACTAGCAATTTCATTTGTGGCTAACTAATTTTTATATACGTTTAATATTCAATTGTACTCACGATAGAGAGACAGAACACTAACATGACTGTGAAAATAATAAGAATGTAACATTAAAAAACAATAGAAAAGTCATTATGAAAAGCTGAGAGTACGAAAATTAGTTTGAGGTTCATCACCAGCGAAATGAAAATTATTTGAGCAATGTAAAAATATTTGTGAATTATAAGAAAAATTATGGGGAAAAAAAAGTGGCAATTGAGGAACTCTTCATCAATTAAGATTAGTGATTTGATTTATTTCTTTTAAGAAGAGAAAAAAGAAAATATTTCATACTAGTGCCATGTCTATATTTGTCTAGATATTATTTGATTAGTCTCTTTGATTCGACACATCTCGTTGAATTCAAACACTTCTCAATCACGAGGCACAAAATCAATGCTATCATCTTAGGAGGTTTGGTCCATGCAATTTGTTCTAAGTCGTATATACTGGTATATGGTTAATATATACTATATACTGGTATATATATGGTATATATGTGGCTTATAAATATCATATACCAATATATATAGGGTATACATAGATATAACAAATTGTGATCTTTAGAGGGGAGACAGTTAGGATTTTGAAGATGAATAAGTAGAGTCGTATATACCGGTATGTATGGAGTATATATAGGTATATATATGATAGGGCTGGTAGTGCTGGCTCGAGGTTAGGCTGTCTCCAAGTTTCACATCGATGGGCGACATGTAGACGGTGGAGGTGGTGATCCCTATATTTCCGTCGAGTTATTATTGTTATTTCAATATTTTTATGTAAGTAGTTAAGAAGAAGAAAAAAGATGAAAAGAAAGATCTAGCTATTTTTTAGGGTTGAATGATTTTTCTGTTTTAGATTATTTAGGGTTGCTTTTATTTATTTATTTATTAATAAGGGTATAACTGGACTTTAAATTTATAATGTGCTATTTACTCAATATTAGAAATATTATGCAATTTACTACTATAAATGGCAACAGGGCGGCTATCCGTAAAAATTACGACTACCCATCCCAAATCTATTTAGCATTACTCATACTAAATCCGCGAAAGTTTTTATACACCTTACAATTTCATCCTAAATCCGTTTATTACTATCCACGGGTACCTATTTAATAAAACTTTAGCTTTTTAAAAATACTAAAATTATAAATAATTGAAAAACATAAATAAAATTTTAAGTTTTCCAATCATGTAAAATTACAACAATTAGTTATTCTAAAAAAAAAGGAAATATAACAACAGTTATAATTAATTAAATTTTAACAGACTTGAATGTTTTTATTATTTTTCTTATTAAAAATTTTATATTTTATGAATAACGGGTTTGTGGTTACCGATATCTGTCCAAATTTAAGAAAATTAAACAGGTTTTATTTTGCGGATATCTATAATTAAAAAGTAAATTCGTACTAAATCTGTGATGGATAGTAAAATTACATACCAAATCTATTTATATATTAATCTAATGGATTTTTAGTGAATTTGGTCGGGTGGATGCTCTAAAAAAGTCGCCCCATTGCTATCCTTATTTACTACTATTAGAGCAACCCCAATGGTGCTCTTTCTTTTACAGAGCATCTTTTGAATTATGAAGAGCATCTAACCTATAAATTATGAAGATTAAATGTTCAACTCCAATACACTTTTTATAATAACTCTTTATTTTTTTTTTCAAAAAAATATTATTAATTTATTTTTCTCTTTCTCTATTAATTCCCCCCCATTTTATTGGAACTTCAAATGTATTAATTGCAAAATACAATAGAGAGTGACTGTGACTCTCCACAAATAGAGAGTGATAGTCACTCTGTATTTTATTTTTTGGAACATAGAAAGTGGGTTGGAGCCAAAATTTAAGAACTAACTCTCAATTATATTGAGATTAATGTAAATGAATACTGGATTAGGGATACTGTTAAACCTCTCAAATTAGTTGGCTCGCGGCCGAACAAAAAATTATATTTCTAGTACCTAATTATCCAAAAGCCCAATATCCGGTATCCGATCCAAGCCTTGGGAAACACCTAATAATGGGGCTATGTTTTATCCTGTCGAAATTCTTATAAAAATCAATATACTCCTAATTTCGGACCAAATAATCAAAGCCGTAAGGTTTTTTTTTTTTTTAAATAATATAATAATTTATATGAGTTAAAATTAATTATAATAAACCTATGATTTTAGTAAATTAAAGTAACATTGATATAAAATTAATTTTGAAGTACAGTGAAAATTTTAATAAAAAATACACTCTCAATTTAAAAATGGAGGGATTAAGATTTTAAAATTCATTAATAAATGAATTTAATTTGTTGAAATAATTAATTTAAAATTTAGATTGAAGTTTATTTTCTTTTCTAAATATGACATGGTGGATTTAAGTTCATTCATAAAATTTTATGAAATTCATTTGTGTCAAGCCAGCCTAAAGTGAAATAATCAATTTATCATTCAATATTTTTTAATATAGAGGAGGCTACTAACAGATAACAATGTGAGCTATACAGCAGAAAGTAGCTCTTCTCTGATCACAAAATTAGTGCCAACAGTGTAGTTTAACAGGAATATAAGTCGAGACCTCAATATCCTACCATCTTTATGGAAGATAGGATGACGAAAACCACATCCTAATAAATTTTTTTATATTTTAACATGTCAAAACATTAATACTATCTCCGTTTTCAATTGTTTGAGACTTGTATCTGAATGATAGTTTTTAAAATATTGAGACTTTTAGTATATATAGGTGTATTTGGATAATTTTAGGTTTTGTCTTTTAGTGGGGAGAGGGAATAAAATAATGTTTGTTAATGGGTGCTGTCATCTTTGTGGAGAAGTGAGAGAGGAGAGATGAAGGTTTGACTGACATGCGTCCAGA
>CATIWJ010245948.1:0-18767 GCA_949640765.1 Croton laevigatus | reverse complement strand
CTCCTTCTTCTTCCTTATTATTTTTATTATTATTCTTATATGTTGTTTTGTTTCCACTGCTTATGCTGTTCAATCTAAGATTGATGCTCTTCTAACATGGAAGGCTAGTCTTGATAAACATAGCCAATCTGTCCTGTCTTCTTGGTCTGCTTCCAATCTGACCTGTCTTCTTGGTCTGCTTCCAATCTGACCTGTCTTCTTGGTCTGCTTCCAGTCATTGTATTAATGTTAATTGCTTTAAATTGTTCCTCTTATATTCTTATTTAGCGGAGGCAGTGACGTAGCCAGGATTTGGGCCCCCATTCGTTAATTTCCTGGCTACGCCACTGTTTTTCGGTATCCAGTGTGGAGCTTGGGTTTCCAGCCGACGGTGGTTTCATGGAGATGCCATACGGTTAATTTTCTGTTTTGAATTTTTTTTTAAATTTATATTATTTATGACCTCAATTTGAGTAATTGATTTTTGTTCTCTTTTTCTTTACGGTAACCAAACTTGTTTGCAGTGATCTGTGTTTTTTTTTTTTATTATTTTTCATTTTTTGTTGTCCTTGTCAAGATCTAAACATTTTGTGGTTCTTCTGATAGTGAAGAATTCATGTGAGCATGCTAAATCAGATTTAGGGGGGCTAGTTCGTATTTCCAATTTGATTCAATAGGACTTTGAGTGGTTAATTTTGATGAGTGTATGGATATCATATTGTTGCTCTAGAAGACTTTGGAAGATGATTTATGTTATAAAAGCTCTCTTTATTTTTTGACGTGAACATTTTTTGTCCATATTTTAATTCTATGCATTTCACTTCTTCACAGGGATGTTTTTTAGTGCTCTGTATTGATATGGCATAAAAATTTTGTAAAGAGATGCTGAGAAATAGAGATGCGTGCTCAGATGTGGAAACGGTTTGGAGAGGCTGTTGATTTGTTTGAGGCTCTGGAACTATTGATTTGTTTGAGGCTTTCCTGGAAGATTTTATTGATTATTCTGATTTCATGGCTTACTTCAAAGCAGTCTGGCATTTTAGAATAGGTTGCTCAATTTTTCTCTTTTCTTTTTTGCATAATTAGTTGTGTATTTTATTTTCTTCATCTGTGTTTTAAACTGTTTAGTGAAAGGACATTTTGCAATCTTCTCTTTTGTTGTGGTTTTAATCTATGTATTAAACTATGTTCAATGAAAGGACAGTTCGCAATCTTCCCTTTTGTTGTCGTTTTAAATTATGTTGAGGACATTTTAATTTCGGTTTTAAACCGAACCGAATAATTCGGTTCGGTTTCAATTCGGTTTTCATATATAAAATTCGGTTTTGAGTCGGTTTAATAATAACCGAACCGACTTTGTACACCCCTAGATAAAATAGTAGTTTTCCCATATTAATATACTGAAAAAAATATTGGATATGTAGCTGTTGGTGTTTTTGCCTATGGGGATTTTAGTTAATGATGAGTTTGGGGTTTTAGTATATGACATAGTGTAGTTTCTGTATTTGAGTTTTTTTTTTTTGTTGATAAAATGGGGTAGAAGTAGATACATGTGACTCTGAATTGAAATGCAATTGGGGTTGGCTTGTTTTGTTCTTGAAACAAAAGAGGGAGGAGAAAAGTTTTGTTCTTTTGGGTTTGAACTGTAAAAGAAAAGGAAAGAACAACAGGAACCCAACAAGAAAATGATAATGAATGCAGATATTATGACTGTGATGATGAAGATTGGTATGTAATGTTGTAATCCGATATATGATTATGATGTAATATGGGGGTTTTATTGAGGGAATGATCAAGCTGAATGATTCAACTCTTATTTCTTTTGTTTTTCACAGTTTTGATGCTATTAATTCCTTGTGATGCATCTGCACTAATTGGTTGTTGTGGTCATCAGTTTGAATCTAATCTCTCCCGCCTTTGAGAGAAAAAAATTGGAATCTTAAGCTTTCGGTTTAGCTATCACTTTCAATCTGCAATGGCTATCGGCTCGAATTCTAATTCTAAACTGAAGTTTGGGGCTTCCATATTGAAAGCAATGATCGGCGGCTTGATTTCTAAGCGGAACTTACCTGCTTTCATCGGCTCAGGTACTACTTTCTGTCTTCTTTTTAAAAATTCCTTTTCTGAATTCTGCAATTAATCCATTGTTTAAATTTGATGTAACATGCAAATTTTGTCAAACAGAACAAGCTACTTCACAGAAGGAAGATCGATCAGGCAATGCCACATCAAGGCGTGTTTTCTACCAAATATTTCGTAGCCGAATGGCATCTACTGCTAGATATCCCTCTGTTGGTTTTTTTGAATCTGTATGGGTCAATAGAATGCGTGCTTACTATCAGTCTGAGGACTACGACATAACAGAAGCTTCAGCTGAGTCTTTGAACTCAGCAGAGGGGTCAGTTGAGGCTATAGAAGTAGAGGGAAATCTGCAGGTAACAGAAGCTTCAGTGGAGTCTTTGAACTTATCAGAGGGGTCAGGTGAGGCTATAGAAGTAGAGGGAAATCTACAGGGAACAGAAGCTTCAATGGAGTCTTTGAACTCAGAAGAGGGGTCTGGGGAGGCTATACTAGTAGAGGGAAATCTGCAGGTAACAGAAGCTTCAGTGGAGTCTTTGAACTCAGAAGAGGGGTCAGGGGAGGCTATACTAATAGAGGGAAATCTGCAGGTAACAGGAGCTTCAGTGGAGTTTTTGAACTCAGAAGAGGTGTCAGGGGAGGCTATACTAGTAGAGGGAAATTTGCAGGTAACAGAAGCTTCGGTGGACTCTCTGAACTCAGCAGAGGGGTCAGTTGAGGCTATAGAAGTAGAGGGAAATCTGCAGGGAACAGAAGCTTTAGTGGAGTCTTTGAACTCAGAAGAAGTAGAGGGAAATCTGCAGGGAACAGAAGCTTCAGTGGAGTCTTTGAACTCAGAAGAGGGGTCAGGGGAGGCTACAGAAGTAGAGAGAAATCTGCAGGTAACAGAAGCTTCAGTGGAGTCTTTGAACTCAGTAGAGGGGTCAGGTGAGGCTATAGAAGTAGAGGGAAATCTGCAGGGAACAGAAGCTTCAGTGGACTCTTTGAACTCAGAAGAGGGGTCTGTGGAGGCTATACTAGTAGAGGGAAATCTGCAGGGAACAACTTGGTGGCTGCAGTATCCAAAGCGTAGGGTGATTGTACTGCTCTGTTTTATGGCATTTTTGTTGTGCAACATGGACCGTGTGAGTAGTTTATTTATGTATTCACCTCTTTTTGTCACGCCATATAAATTTTGTGTTTATGTATTCACCTCTTTTTGTCACGCCATATAAATTTTGTGTTTGCACTACTCATCCTTGTTGCTCTAGAAACTTGAAAGTTGATAGAGCTGCAGCTTGCATCATGGGTTATATACATTCTATTAATTGGTGCAACCTGCACTGAGCAGTCCACAACAATTCATTCATTCTGCATGTTGTTTCTTGATACAGTATCTTATTCATATTTTTTTATGTAGGTAAACATGAGTATTGCAATTCTCCCAATGTCACAAGAGTTCAACTGGACCAGTGCAACAGTTGGTTTAATTCATTCCTCTTTTTTCTGGGGCTACCTAGTGTCTCAGGTATGGTGCTAGTTAGCTGAATATTTCTGAAGCATAAGCAATTTGATTTGAATGTTTAATTCATTCTCCTGCATTCAGGTCTGAATTAGTGTAAGTTTCAAGACTTTGCCACGATCTCATTTTAAAATAAATGCTCATATTTCAAGCTCAATACCATGGGTTGGCATTTTTCTGCAAAGTTCTGAAATGTAAGCATAATTTTTTATCTACTGAAAACAGATTCTTGGAGGAATTTGGGCTGATAATATTGGTGGAAAGTTTGTATTGGGGTTTGGATTTGTCTGGTGGTCGATAGCCACTGTTTTGACTCCTATTGCTGCAAAAGTTGGACTCCCTTTTCTGTTGATGATGCATGCTTCTATGGGCTATGGCCAGGTTGGTCTCAAGTTTTTTCTACCTTTTTATACTCTGTTGGTCTTCACTCTTAAGTTATCTAAGCATATATAATTGTTCACTTTAAAATGCTTTGCCAGGCTTATTATACACTTGCAATAGGAAAGACGTAAAAATTATCTGCCTGTCAGGTGTTATAATTCGGCAAGATGTAATGTAACATGAAATTCATTTTAATTGACCAGCTGCTTACATGAAATGGTGAAGTTTAAAAGCTTGATTTGAATACTCAGATCCTGTATTCTATGAGCAATCCTTCCAAAATGAATAGAAGATTGATTTTGTTAATCGTGACATTTTTGTCCACAGGGTGTTGCTATGCCTGCTATGAATAACATTCTCTCTAAGTGGATTCCAGTGTCAGAGAGAAGCAGATCATTTGCATTAGTATATAGTGGCATGTATCTTGGTTCTGTCGCAGGATTGGCCATCTCCCCTGTTCTAATCCAAAAATTTGGATGGCAATCAGTCTTCTATTCATTTGTCTCCCTGGGAAGTATCTGGTTTCCTTTATGGCTAAAAAAGGTAACTTGCTGCTTCTCTTGGCTGTTTCTCAATGTACAATTCTATCGTGTTATTTATTACTTTCTTTTGGTGTGCATGGGATATCGTTAGAAGAAGGTAAAATGAATTGTAGTTTACAATTGTTTTTTCTGTTTTATCCTGATCTATTTGTACGGTTCTGATTGTGTTGATTTATCTTTTGTAACTACATTGAATTGTTATTCTGGTTTATAGTCATAGGAAAAGATTTTAGGAAGCCATCTATTGAAACACACACTGAAAGTTAAACTTTTCTCTATTTGATTTCTCTAGGTACACAGCTCACCAAGGAAAGATCCAGATCTTAGTGCACAAGAAAGGAATCTCATCTTCAGCGGCAGCATATCAAGGGAGCCTGTTTCATCCATTCCTCTGAAATTAATTCTATCCAAAGCACCTGTTTGGGCTCTCATTATTTCTCAATTCTGCCGTAACTGGGGAACCTTTACTCTTTTAACATGGATGCCCACATACTACAATCAGGTGATTGAAACTATGCCAGCTTGTTGACATTCATGAATGCATGTGATTTCAGTTATCTGTTGATAATTTTTTTCCCACTATTATTTCAATTAAAATAGAAATAGAACATCCAATTTATTTATCCTCATTCAATCCCATTTCTGAACGAAATTTTGATATTTGGTCATTATTTTCTCATAAATTCATTGCAATTTAAAAAAAAAAAAGGGAATAAACGTGTGAACATCACTTCAAAGGTTCATTAGTATGATTCAATGTAATTTCTCCACACCTTTATCTTTTTATAGATTGAATCTGACACATTACTAGTCATTCAAAGTAGCTGGGTCTCGGGGCATGCTTAACTACTCTTGTCGTAGACTTGCTGGTAGATAATTTTATTGGTTGATTTCAGGAAAGCGAGCTCTTATAACATTATAACTTATCTCATTTATGTACTAAAATTATCCTTCCGTTCTGTGCTTGTTCTCAGGTTTTGAAATTTAATCTCACCGAATCTGGTCTACTCTGTGTCTTGCCATGGTTGACCATGGCCTTCTTTGCAAAAATAGGAGGGTGGATTGCTGATACCCTTGTAAGCAAAGGACTTTCTATAACCACAGTTCAAAAGGCAAGGATAAAAAACATTGGTCTTACTATGTTTAAATTGTTGATTGTCGTTTTGTCTCTAATAGAACTGTTATCTGTACACTGCTAATATTATGTATAGTCAGTCAATTGCTTATTTTTATTATTCAAAAGGAGTATGGCTATGATGTCATCCCGCAAAACAAATTTCAGTTGACTATGAAGAGATAAAAATGGTGTATGCACCTTTTAACCTTTACACATCTTAGATTAGGCATTGTTGAAAAAGGAGAGGCAGGAAATCAGTTTGGTTATCCAAATAGTTTTTTCCTTGCAATAATGATCACTTGACCAGAAATTTCTTTTCCTTCTTCAACTACTAAATTTTCTTTCAATTTTGCAGATTATGCAATCGATTGGATTTTTAGTCCCAGCATTCTTTCTCACGCTGCTGAGCCATGTTAGGACTCCTGCCATGGCCGTGCTATGCATGACATGCAGTCAGGTATGTTCTAAAGTTACTTTTACGTAGACCGTTTCCATTTATGCAAAAATTTACTAGAACGTAAAATTTTTCTGGGACATTTACTGCCATGGTAATTAAATCTACTGGTGAATCGACATAAATACCTAGTACATGTGTTATCTAACCCTTGCCTACATTAGAAACTGGCTAGTTGTAACTTGTAGATTGTAAATTAAGTTTGATGAACTTTTCTTTTTCTTAAAATCTTTAATAAATGAAGCTTGATATATTTTGTCTTTGACAGGGATCTGATGGATTCTCTCAATCTGGTCTTTATTCTAATCACCAAGATATTGGTCCTCGTTATGCTGTGAGTTATTTCATTAATTTCTAATGTGTCTCATTTGATCAATTGATTGTTTATCATGAACTAAACACTATGGATGCCTTTGGAACGACACATAATCCGGATTTGCAAAGGAAATGCACTAAATTTTGTGAAATTCATTCATTCCAAAAGGGCATGTATGTCACCTGCTGCCTGTGGTGAAGGCAAGGGGCCAGTGGGGTCGCCACCTAAGCCAAAAATTTTCTTTAAAATTAGTCCAAAATGTTCATAAAATTTCATATTTTACTTTAAAATTGGTGATTTTTCCATTTAGTGCCCCCAAATGTTTGGGAAAAAAGATATTTCTTTTGGCTCCGTCAGTGCCTGCAGCTGTGATGTGTAAATTGCTATTCATCTTAACAATGAGTCAGTGTCCCATAAGCATTTGAGAAAATTTCATGCAGACTTTCTTCTTAACTTTATTTTAAGATAGAGAAATGGTCCAATGGAAAACTTATTATCACAGGGAGTTATATTAGGACTATCAAATACAGCAGGAGTGCTTGCCGGTGTCTTTGGTACTGCAGCAACTGGTTACATTCTCCAAAGAAGTAATTAGAGAAACTAAAACTGCTCCTAATCTTCTTAATTCTGTTTGAAATCAAGCAAGTATTCTTCTTTACTTATCAAACATTATTCCTGCAGGTTCTTGGGATGATGTATTTAAGGTGGCTGTTGTATTGTACATAATAGGCACATTAGTTTGGAACTTCTTGGCTACCAGAGATGAAGCTCTCGACTAGGATACACTCTCTTCCAAATCCCTCTTATGCACATAAACTTTTAGCCCATCTTTCATAAACAGTGTTAATGACATTTTTTTGTTCTAACCTTGTGCCCTGCCACTATGGTTAACCAGTGCCGGAGCAAAACTGCTGCCGCCACTGACTTCATTTGCAAATATGCCAAATTTTTTCCTAAGCAGATTCTTGGTCCTGCATTAAATGCTACAAATTTATGTGAATCATGATTTTTAAACTTCTTTCCGTCTTGAGATAACCACCTTTCTGGATGGAACTCTAAACAGTCATCATTTCATTCTTCCTGATGCATATATTGAATACGTCACTGATGAACCCGTTGGAATGAATGATCTGTCTGGCAAAACATTGTCGGCGATCACGTTCTTGGAGTCTTCAGGCACAGATGGGTACATTCTTAGAGTTTCTGATAATGCTGTTTTCAAGTAAACTAAGCGATCAATTTCTTCATAACATGTTTGAAAAATTTTCCTTCAAAACATGACGGCTCGTTCAGCCAATTTGACACATCAGATCCACGTGTCTCGATCAGGACTGTGCATACACCTGGGTATTGAATGATTAACCAAAAGAACCAGCTCAATGCCACTGATGACGTGTCATGTCCAGCTAGTATGAAATTGAGTGCCACGTGTTGAAGGAATGTGTAGTAGGATTCTTTTTTCTTCATGAATCTTGAGAGCAAATTGTCGTGTGGATTTCCGTCTTTTTGTTTTTATTCAGTAACTCATTTTTTACGCGCGTCGATCACGGGGGCTAAACGATGATGCAATATAGGTACACAGGATTCAATTTATTTGATTTAATTTTTTAGTATCAATGTTATAAATGAAATTATTTTTTTCTAAGTCTAAAATATAAAGACTATTGTTAAGATAACCATTATCATAAAATATGCATTTAGGATGGATAGAAATCATACCATTTTCAATAATGAATTTAAATTCATTAGTATCAAGACTAGAAATGGAAATAATATTCCTGCTCATAGTTGGAACATAGTAACAATTCTTCAAAAGAATTTTAAGTCGCTAGGCAAAATCAACGGAAACTTGCCTGTCTCTAAGGCTGCAACACTATTCTCGTTTCCAACTCTTAGGTCAACCTCATCTTTCATCAAAGTCTTTCTATTTCTTAAGCCTCTCAAATTTGAACAAATATGAGATATACATCCAGTATTTAATACTCATGATGTTGAAGTAGAAAGATTAATCTCAATAACAAAGACATTTGAAGAACTTTTTTTAGATCTTCCTCTTTATCCTTTCCTTTACCCTCTTGAACCATAAGAACGTATTCAGTCTCTTTAAAATCCTGTTCAGCATCCATAAGCATGCCTAACTGTTCATCAATAGATTTATCCATCGCATTCAAGTTATAACTTATTATAAATGAACTAAAACTATCCAGGAGCAATCTCGGGATAGGTCAGTTGCTAGGCTTCTTGGGATAGCTACTCTAAGTATCTTAAGAGTATTCATATACCCTTTCATCTTGAGTACATGGGACCTTACGGAAGTCCCATCTGCCATCTTACAAGAAACTAACGCTTTGGTAGTCACATACCTAACGTGTCGAGCCTTAGTATGTTCATTGGATAGAGAATAGTTAGAGACCTCCGGTTTTCTCTCTTGCCTAAGAACATTTCTTAGATTTTGAGATTCTTCAATGAAACATTTTTCATCGAATTTATCCTTCTCAAGGACTGATCTCAGGGAAAATTCGTTTATTTTGTTTGTTACTATTTTGTTACTACAAAGAAAAATTTGTAAGATTTTAATTATAAGAATTTAATTATTTACCCCACAATATCAAATTAAAAATCTATTAAAATAATTTGTGTTAGTTATTATTATGGCCAAGATCTATATTTCACCTCGTCTTAGCCAAGTTTTGGCTTGTCAATCAGAACTCGATTATTTAAGTAGGAACTTTTTCTAGTTATATCTCTATGTAACTCTTGGATAAATAGAATTAACATCTAATATTAGGCACAACCCATTAATTGCCTAGGGTCAGTACTTTACTACCCATGTCAAGTCAAACCTACGTCCATGCACTGAGTATAACAATCTAAGTAAACTCACTTTGGCCAGACCACGTTTCGATATCAATTATCTCAATTCTCATTAGGCAAAAATAATCTAACGTGACTCCCTTTGGCCAGACGACGCTTCGACCATTAAAGCTTCATGGTAATCGAACTAAGAAGACAATTTTAAAAATTGCTATTGGAGGGATTCATTTTAATTATAGGCTTATATGGTAATTTAGATTTATATATTTATGCATATCAATATATAAAAAAAAATTACAATAAAATAAACGTGACTAGAACTGTTCAAAAGCCGAACCGAACAAAATTATAAAAACCGACCAAAAAACCGTTTTTATTTTTAAAAATCAAAAACCATTTTCAAATATCAGAAACTGAATTTTAACCGAACCGAAAATTCAATTCGATTCGGTTTCGGTAAAAACCGAATTTTCATTGCTTTGAAAGTCAAAAATTCCAACTAACCAATTCAATCCAACATTCAACTTAACAATTGACAAAATACAGTGCTTGTTCACAAAATCCAATATTAATTTTTATAATCTATTTCTGTCTATATTTTTTTTTTTTTACCTTTAGTTACCCTCAAGGTTTAAACCTAAGACCTTTTGATATTTAGTGACTTACCTCACCACCAGACCAACCCTGAGTTATCTATTTCTGTCTATAATTTCCAACACCAGCCTGCAATTAATTCATCAAAAATTATTTTCTAAATAATTCTCTTTTATCTTTTAAATAGTGATAAAATTAATTACATTTTTAAATTTATAAAAGAAAATCTTAATTTCTAATCAAGATGTACAAATGAATTGGAAAACATTGTTTTGAAACGGGAGGATTGAGTATATTCAAAATTAATTTCGAGCGGAATGTACCATGTATGCTTTAAACAACAAAACGCAGCAGAATGAGTCATTGAGCCAAATCTTTTTAGCTATATGACAAAAGATAAGGAATCTAATCCCTAATTCAAACATAAATTTAAAGGCCTAACAAAGTCCAAAGATGTCCAGCATCATCACAGCACACACCGTCAAACACCCAGTTCTTCATGTTCAATCCAAATCAAACCCAGAACTCAAAATCAACAATAATCTAAAATCAAAATCAACAATTAAAACTCAAAATCAAAATCAAAATCAAACCCAGAACTCAAAATCAACAATTAAAAACTAAGAGAAATCTAAAATCAAAATCAACAATTACAAATTATTATATGATAGGCCGAAATTTGGCCGCCGAATGATGTTTTCCGGTTGAACAGACAGATTATACAGCCTCGCTCTTCGAACAAGTCTGAAAGATTATACAGCCTCCGCTCGCTGCTAAACTTCCACAGATCCGTCGCACAATCCGACCGACACCGCTATCAATCTCTTTTGTCACTGAGATCTACAACGATTCATAAAGGAAAGAACAGAACAAACAAGAAAGAAGAAGAACAAAGAACAACCGAAAAAACAAAGCAAGGTTGAATTGAAACCTGCGTTCATCAGGCCTTCAGATTTGTCAATAGTAGTACCGGCGGGGCGAAAGCGAGATAATCTTCACCGAACTCTGCCGCTGATGGTGTTGGCTCGCTGAGAAGACCAACGGTGAAGCTACTGCTTTATCATGTTTTGCGATTTTCCACTCCTGCTACTTTAATTTTATATATCATTTTTTCAACAATTCACAGATATTCAAAGAGCTTTGTAAGGAGAGGGAAGCCGCCGCAAGCTAATCGGCGTTATGTTGGAGGAGAGAAGATGGTGAAGGGGTAGTCGCTTGAAGGTGAGAAGATGAAGAAATAAAGGAGAGAAGAAGATGAAAAAAAAAAAACAAAAAAAAGAAGAGATGAAGAAGAGGAGAGGCGGCAGTAGAGAAGATGAAGAAAAGAAATAGGTTTTCGTGTCAGAGAATGATATAGATATATATATATATAATTTGGTTCGGTCCGGTTTTAAAATATTAAAAACCGATAACCGAACCGAATATTTCGGTTTTTTTCTCCACACCGATAACCGAACCGAAAATTTGATTAATCAAATTTTTTATTCGGTTCAATTTGGTCGGTTAACCATATTTCGGTTCGGTTTTGAACACCTCTAAACGTGACATATTATGAGCAAAAATCTAAAACTAAATCCTACATCTAATGTAGTCTTCTAGCTTAGCACACCCTTGCCTTAGGCTCCAACTTCGGCTTCGATCACTATCGTCCTCTTCTTGGGCTCCTCGAGACTCTAATCATGCTTCGGTCTTCATTTTATTACAAAGCATTTAAAATTTAATAAAATCATATTCTATTAAAATAAACTTTATAATAAAATAAACGAAGTACAGGTCGTATTTAATTATTATAAGTTTATAACACTTGTAAACCAGCGCATGATATGCACCATGTAATGACATTTATTCCATCATTCATCAAATCACTATTATAATATATATTCAAAATATCAAGAATATGTCAGTCCCAATTTTAATTTTTAAGCCTAGCCCGTATAATTTAAAAATTATAAACTATCCCAATAAAGAGACTATGTCCAACCCATTGGGCCAACTCTTGGCCCAACTCATTAAATGAGTTGTTTACAATTTAAAACTATACAATTAAAATGATTAAGTGCCAAAAACTATTTTAACCAGTTTTTCAATTACTAATTTTATATATTTGTGAAATAACGCCTTAGTCCAAAAATATATAAATAAATTACAATCACATTGCAAAATACGATTTTAACACTTAAAATCATACAAATTGTGATAACACACTTTATCAAATAAATTATCACAATCATGCCTTAAAATTGCCAAATTTACATAATTAAGCAAAATTACGATTTAAACCTTTAAACCACAATTTTATGTAAAATAATAATTTAACACCTTAAATTATAATTTTTACATAAACATCCTAAAATCTCATTTTAGTTCAAAATTTGCAATTTCAGCAATCCAATCATAACAAAGGCAAATAATTAATGTAACCCTAAACAAATAAAATCATATTTTATAAACCCTACGACTAATTGGGTTAATAAAACACCGCTCGTTGAATTTTCATATAGCAATTCACATGACAATCATATAAATATAAGTAACATAAGCAAAAAAAAATATATGACAATCAACTCAAGAATAGATTTTAATTAACCCAATTAAGTGTACGAATGTATAGGAATATACCTTCGATGCGACCTTTCACCTTTGGATCGCTATAGCCTTCCTGCATAAGTCCTTGGTTGCTCTGACAATACAATTTTGACTTACGGATGTTAAGGGCAGTCCCCTCTTCTTTCACTAAGTGTGCATAGATGAGTCTGTTCTACGAATAAAAAGCAGAAAACGAAACGCAGGAACCTTTGAAGGTTTCGGTTTTTGTGAATAGAAAAACGGAACTCTTCCGTTAATTCAAGAAAGAAAAACGAAAAATAGTGTCAGCCAAAAATTGATCCAATCCGTCTCTTTCATTAATTAGCACTTGAAAAACCAAAAACTGAAAGACAAAAATAAATATACTTTTCATTTATCCTTGTCATCCTCTTAAGCCGAATAATGAATAAAACAGATAAGTTGGAAGTCAAACTCCTTGTTATCTTAAAAACCGAAATTCTTATCAAATAAGAATTTCATCTTTAGCAAATACATTCCATTCGGCTTAAGGGTAAGACAAAACCGAGTTAATATTTGGTTTTGAATTTCTTAATTAAACCAGATATATTTCGGTTTAAATTCTAATTTCAAGCCAAAATTAATTGCGGTTTCAAGTTCAACTTCAAACCAAATTAAAATTTTGGATTCAAATTTAATTTAACTGGAAACTCCTTTCTACTCTTAGCTTGGTTTTTCCGATTATATCCTAATCCAATTAGAATATAAAATTTGCCTTTTATTTTATTAATTAATTAACCACTTTAATTAATCAATAAATCAATTAGGTCTAGTAGAAGAAAACTCATGGTTTAACCCGAACCCTATTAACGTGTGTGATCTTAAAGACGCGTTCAATGTTGGGAATAAACTCAAATTATATATTAAGTACATAAGTTATAATTGGTCTCTAGTAAGACGTTATAACTACCCAAATTGAAACCGAGTGTCAGTTAATTAAATCGACAAAGCCTATAACAATCTTATACAACTCTTTGCCAATAATATCAATGATTAGCATAAAGCATACTCTTGTTCACCTTTATCATTGTTAATTCATTTTATTGATTCTCCTGTGATCCTGACTGATCAGATAGATGCATAACTCTTATCATATTATCTGGATCCTCGCGAACACTACTCAGTCTCACTAATTAAATGGCCGGTGATATCTTTCCTCTCATCGAAAGAGTGACAATCCCTTCACTTTACTCATGTTTCTAAGCATAGGTCCTGGCATACCTGATCGTACCCATATTTGCAACCTTGTTATGGGCGTGTAAGGAATAGGTCAAAGTATATGAGAAACTACCTAAGAATCTATAGTAATTTCAGGTTTAGGGATTCTAGTATAAACATTGCATGAGAAATACTTATAACCTTATCCACGTGTAGTATTCTCATTTAAGTAGATCAATCCAGTACATTGTTCTCTAACATGTACTATGTATCTCTACTTCATATCTCATATCCTATAATTTGTAAAATAGGATCATCTCATAGGGTACATACTAGTCTTAGTTTATTAACATTCCATGATAATAATCGACTAGGGATATTTAAAATAGTATTCTTTAATATATTAGGTTTTACTATCCATATCGCATATCTGATAACTGAAGCAGAATAACTATTTATGGAAATTCATCAAATTAAATTGCACAGAGACTGTAAAAAGATGAATTATTCTCATTGACTAAATACAATCCAGTTACAAGGAGAGTTGGGGGCTAGGACTTATACTAATAAGATGTACCATGAAAAATCATCTTCTCTAGGAAAAATTTCATCTTATGGATAATTTAAATATTGAAATCTTTTTGTCTGTAATACTCCAAATTCGACTTACGAATAAGATAGACTAGAGTGTTACGCTACCGCTAACACTGTTACCACCTGAAATATTTTTTTTCCCTAAATATTAGGTCCGAGTGCCTTATTTAATTTACGTATATTAACTACTTAATAATAGTTACCCAAATAACTTAAATTGTAGAATAATTAGTACATACCAAATTATTAACTGTATTTAATATTACCAAAAATTCTTACTGGGGAGTGTTGGTGAATGCTGAAGCTCTGTTAACTTTAACTATTACCTGCAAGTTACGAAAATAACTCACTGAGTAATTACTTGCTCAGTGGATACAAAACATATATATAGCATTTTAATATATACACAGTTAATAGATTCATTTCATGAAATCATTTATTTAAAACACATTTATTTGTGTAAAATAAACTAAATTCATAACAATAATCGTTTATAATCAATTCCACCCATTTGGAAATAAAAAATATTTTTCCTTCAAAAATTAATAGTACTTATTATTGGAAAATTAGTATTACTTTTCATTCGAAAAATAATATCACTTTTTATTTGAAAATCATTATCACTTTTCTTTATTCAATTGCAAATTAATTTCATTTTTCTTTCGTAAATCAATATCACTTTACATTCGCTCTACTGGTTCGATAGGACTATCAGGATATGACTAAGGGTTTTCTTTCCGGTTCGACAGGACTATCAGGATAAGACTAAGGGTTTTCTTTGGGTCATAGATCCCAGCTATTTTTGAGTTTCACATTTCAGTGGGCTGTCAATCGCAGCTACTCCCGTATTTATTATAAGTCATTCCATATAACATTCTCATTTTTCATATCTCAACTCAAATATTAAACTGTGCAAGTTAACCATATATTGGGATATATCCTTATCTTTAAGATTCCCTTGACCAAGTAGAGCATAAAATAATTCCATAGATTAATAGCAATTTCTCAATATCTTAGTCATTTTCAATTCATAATTCACATTTATAAATAAATTCATCATGCTTGAATTTTAGTAACAACTATTGAAAAATAATATTTAAATTTCTATAAATTCTAAACTCTGCTTTCAGCTAGAGCATGCCGATTGTGCCGATATAATCGCGCCTACTATTACTGCATTAGTATTAAGATTTTATTTAAATTATACATATAACTCGAATACACATTCGAGTTCTCAACACATTTATTTTTTGAAAATTCAGTCAAATATAAAGCTCAATATAAACACTTAAAGAAAATTCAATTCAAATACTTTAAAGTACCGAAACTGGTTTATCTCCTCAAATAGCGATTTCCTACGAATCATTTGATTCCTCCTCTTTTTCTTTAGTCCATGCCTTAAAATATTATACAAAATATTTTTAATATCCTTATTTGAATTAATTTAGACTTAAATTAATTAAAACCCCATAATAATATCAATTTACCAATAAAAATAGGCTGCTGGACCTAATTGAAGAGTTAAATAAAGTCCGAAGGTTACCTTATGATGGGGAAGGGCTTAGTTGAAATTTTTGGTGTTAGTTCTTACAAACAATGAAGAAATCAAAATATGGGGATTTTAAATTTTTCTTATTTCAGTTTCCTTTTGTTTTCTCTGTTTCCTTTTTGATTTTGATTCCTTTCTATTACCCCCTTAATCAATCCAAAGCTCTCAAAAAATTTACTCTTAATCTCAGCTTCAGTTTCGGCTGAGGAATGAAAATACATGGTTAATGTGATTAATCTATGGTTTCAGTTAAGAGCAAATTTGAGAGATTGTAGTGTTCAAGTTTGTTTTCCTTTTCCTCTTACATTGAATAGTTGCCATCTCACCACACGCAATTGTCACCAAAATTATGCAATTGACAACTAGCATTATCCATCAAATATTCTCCATGCACCATTCCTACTCTTGACTTCCTTTCAAATCCCCAAATTTCCTTATTAGTTTCAAATAGGTACTTCTTGGACCAATAACATTTTAGTCCCGCAAACTTCAATACTTTTCTTAAGTTTATCCTTCCCATTTTTTTATTACCTTATTTACTAATTAATATCATTTATTTTTAATTTTGTTCAACTTAAATTCTATCGATAATCCGCTAATATTCCGTTAACATTTTCGTTACCCGAAATTTATGATGTGATATTGTCTCTTTCTTCTTATGGGTATTTACTGGAAGTACAAAATGCGCCCGAGCTGCGAGGAAGATTCATGCTCGGCATCTAAGGACCTCTGCCATTGGAAATCAATCATTACAAACGCTTTTCTATTTGCAGTAGCACTTGTCTTTTACTGTTTGCTTTATTTGATTACAAAACTAGTGTTGAAGATTGAGCAGTTGAACCAACACATTGAGATGCTCAAGAATAAGGATTAATTATTTGGTAGTCGATTGTCCTTATCAGATAAGTGCATTTGTTTGAATTTTAAGTTATTTTTTAATGATATTTTACGGTTATGTGAATTCTTATTAGCACTTTTTGAGCCAACAAAAGTGTAGTTCACTATATTTATGTTTGAATGTGTAATACCCCAAATCACCTTACGAGTAAGACAATCTGAGGTGTCACAGAACTGTTAACTTCTGATAATCATACTTGAATAATATAAACAACACGTCATTGATACTACTAACTATTAAAAATTTTCCTTTACATCAGCATTCTGACAAGATTCACATAACACTACCCAATACTGTGCCAAGACTACTCACACATACGTCTAACTACAATAGAACAAAAGTTCGCTCCAAATAAAATGTCCTCTGAGAACTTTCCGAGCAACTGCTGTTTCTACCGAATCTTCTAATAACGGACCTGCGAGTTACAAAAATAACTCGCTGAGCAACTCTATGCTCAGTGGGTACAATATAATATAGTTATTTTCAAAACGAGTTGGCAAATTCATTTCAATAATAAACTTATTAAATACGGGTCAATTATCAAAATACAGTTTTCAAATCAAGTTTCAATTCAATTCAAACAATTTAATAAAGTAACTTTCGCAAATCAATTTCCAATTTAATTTCATTAGACAATACATTTACTCTACTAGTTTTACTGGATTTCAAGGATAAGACCAAGGCCATTTATGTCGGCCGTACTCCTTTGGCACGCCGATTTTTTATTCATTTCATTGTCACATTTCGTTTTATCATATGTACAAGAATTTTGCCTATATGTCAATATATACTTATCGCTAGGTCCATAACCAAATAGAGTATAAAAATATATTTCTTTGGTTATGTTCATCTCAAACGTATTTTCATAATTCACACATTTTGTCAGTGTAACACTTTTCCATTTACCGCACCGACAGCTTTTCGTCTGCGACTACCGCGTCGGAATATCAAACAATTAAATTCGACTCGAACACATGTTCGAGTTCCCAACAATTATTCATTTAAAATGCCATAAAATATTAAACATTTAAATCAAATATTTAAGAGCAAATCCAGTTCAAATACTAGTTAGTACCGAACCTGTAATTCCATCTGCAAAAATATTCCTACGCACGTATCTTTTCAATTCCCACGCTCCTCAATATTTTCAAGTCCTATAAATAATAATTAAATATTTAATATATTCACTAATTAAATTTTAGGGTCCTATAATATTTATTTTTCACAAATTAATTAATTTTCTAAGCTTTCATATTCTGTTAGGCTCAATTGCATTGAAAAATATAATTTAGGTGGCTGTTTTGTAATATTTTGGATCTAGTTGAAGAGCCAAACCTCTGGGTCATATTGTAAAGCACGGAGGGGCCAAATTGTAAATTCCCTAAGTTTTCGGATTAAATTGTAACGGAGGGACCTAATTGAACAACTAAATGAACTTCAGGCACTAAATCATGAAGCGAAAGACTCACCTGTGTTGGTCCCTTGGGGCAACTAAGAGGGGGGGTGAATTAGTTGGCTAATAAAAACTTTAGTTTAAGTGCGGAATATGGTGGATTGAAACTTTTATGGAAGTTTTGGAAGATAAAAGGATAGGTTGATGAACAAGAGATTTATAGTGGTTCAGCTACAACTCAAGCCTACTTTCACTTCTCCAATCCTAGAAATGAATTGGGTTCCAATATTCAATTAAGAATACAATAAGGTTTTATGGAAGTTTACCTCAAACTTAGAGTTTATAGCTAACTCCAAACTTTACAAATTGAGTTTATAGATTACTCAACAAACACTCTAGTGTTTAAAGCTCACACTAAAACTATTGAGTTTAAAGCTCACTCAATGAACTATTACAACTAAACATGTTGAGTTTATAGATCACTCAACAAACTAATACAATAAAAACATTTGATTTAATGAAATGAGTGAAAGATGAAGAGAAGGTTGTTTACAAATTAAGCACTTGTTCTTAGTAGTTGAATCAACCTTCAAATGGCTATATTGATGGGTATTTATACCCATAAGTGAAAATATAGCCGTTACTCCATAAAGTTGAAGTTTGACAGAAAAAAGTAAGGTGTCTCGTGCGAGACCAACCCAGTCTCGTGCGAGACTACTCAGAAGAAATTTTCAACGGCTATATAACGGCTATCTGAATATTTTAATAAACTAGCCGTTGAGCCCGTTTTAAAG
>CATIWJ010245897.1:0-19292 GCA_949640765.1 Croton laevigatus | reverse complement strand
TATCCGCGAATAGTAGATCTTTGAGATATTTATAGTTGGGGATTCTTAAGGGTTGCTTACACGTTAACTTCCTGTAATGATGACAGTAATGACAACTCTCCCGTAATGATGATAATAAATGTCAACTCTTCGTAATGATGGCTGTAATGTGTGTATAGGAACCCGTGTGTGTCAGGGTATGGGTGGCGTGTCTGCCTGTCCAATATTATAAGTAATGATTACCCGAAGCCTGACCTGAACTAACCTATAGAACAATCTCTCGGATGACTCTAGATACCGACCTGAGCGCCCTTGAGATCAGTCATCGTTTGCTGACCTTTGGCCCTTAGCAGTTAGACCGAGCTTACACTGGTCTTGGGCCTTCATTTTCACTAGGCCCAAGCATGGTTCAGACCTTAAGGCCCATCCGAAATGAACCTCTATTGGGACGATGTCATCAGTAATACAAAACTAATCCACAATCATCCTAATCCATAACTAACCAATAACTATAACCTACGGAATTATATAACTCCAATACTATGTAAACATTTACAATAGATAAATGTTCAGCTTGAAATAAGTTTACAATCAGTAATCAAAATCCAAAGAACTGAAATTATAACTGCAAAAATAAAAATTACAACCAAAAACATTATATTTTCAGCTACAACATGCATTACTGAAGACATACACAAACAAAAGGAGATTGATTTCTCAGTCCACATACACAAACATCAAACACCCTTTTAATTTCCCAATTTCATAATCAAACACAAAAACTGCAATCAAACCAACAGAAAAATGAAAAAAATAATCAAACACTTCCCAATCAGAAATTTCCCAATTTCATGAAAGTTGCAGAAATGTATTCATATATCAATAATTGAAAAATTAAATTAAAATCCAATCCCACAAATGTCTGGAAATATTCAAACAAAAAACAAAAATATTAAACAATAAAATCTTTAACTCCAAAAATATGTCCTAAACCATTTATAATTTTACATTTCATCACCACCTCTTTCTTTACATTTTGGACAACTTAAGAAACCAGGAACAGATTCCTTCACAGGACAGAGAAATGCAAGCTTCAAAAAATCAAAATAGATAGTGAAAGTTCTGTTACAACTCACAACCGATCTCTTTCTTACTCAGCACCATCAGATCGTCCCTCTATTTTGCCCATGCTTTGGTCATCCATCCCTCAATTTAGCCCTTGTTCTTCAATCCGTGAGAAACGCCAACAGAGTAGCGGCTGAGGATGGGATTGACAATATTGGAGTCGCCGCCGACAAGGCTTTAAAGTCGTTGCCATTATTTCGATCGATTGGCGAGTGAAGATGTTCGGGCGGCAGAGATGAAGGAGAAGAAGATGGCAAAGCTTTGTTTGGCTTCTAGGTTGGTGACTCGGCGTGGATGAAGCATAACGCCGATTTAATGGGTGAAGCCGGAAGTGAATTCGGTGGTTAGTGGTGGGTGGCGTGAGAGATTCAGAGAGATGAACAAAGAGGAAGAATGAAAGTGAAGAAGATGGGAGGCGGCTGGAAAATGAAACAAAGTAGGTTAGGTTAGGTTTAGTTTAGGGTTATATGCAAAACACAAGGGAAACGGCGTTGTTTAATTCGGTTCGATTTTTAAACTACCCGAATCGAACACCCAACCGAAAAATTCGGTTTTCACTATTTTAGCACCGATAATCGAACTGATTTGAAAACCGAAAATCAGTTAATTTTGTGCACCCCTATTTTGGAGTATGGAGGTGCCGCTTAAAATTAGAAACTTTTGGTGGAGGTATGTTCAAAATCTGCTGCCATTGAAGTGTCATCTGAGGAATAAAGGAGTGATGGTTGATGAGCTATGTCTTTTTTGTAATTGGGAGCCAGAGACTATAATACATACTCTGTTTTTATGCCCAATTATTGCAGGTTTTTGGGTGGGGCAACCTTCAGTCCAACATTTAAATGGTGACTCCAATTTGCAGGAATAGGTTTCGCAAAAAGTGGAGAGGATGTCTGAGGTGTAACGGATACAGTTGTTGGCAGGAACATGGAGTATTTGGTATGCAAGAAATGGCTATCTCTGGAGGCAGGAAATGGCTAGCTTGGACAAGGTGCGTTTGATGGCGGTGTCAATAGTTCAAGGATGGAGATTAGCGCAGAGAGGTCGGGTAGACACAGTGGATTTAACAGCTGGGGATATTGTAGTAGTTAAATGGCAAAAACCAGCTGAGGGCAAACTGAAGTGTAATATAGATGCTAGCTTTGTTGGTTGGCAAAGGCGAGCAAGGGCTGGGATGATTATTCGAGACTCCAATGGAAGCATGGTAGCAGCTAAATGTATGGTTATAACATCAGCTATGTCAGCTATGGAGGCGGAGGTAATTACTTGCCGAGAAGCATTATCATGGATTAAAAAGCGTAATTATCAAGATGTGATAATGGAATTGGATGCTAAGTTAGTGGTAGACCAAATAAGATCTTCAATATGCAATCGTACTTCTGTTGGTCTGATAATTGAACACTGTAGAATGTTAGCATCTAGTATTGGGGGTATCTCGTTTAGTTTTATTAAACGGTCTGCGAATAAAGTCTCTCACACTTTAGTGAGAGTGGCTTCTTCTACGACACTTGTAGGGGAATGAGTTACTGATCCTCCTGCTTTTCTTCGCGATGTTATACATGCGGATTTAATTTAGTGAATTAATATTTATTATATATATATATATATATGATATTGTTTAAAAAAAACTAAATAAAGAAAAAAAAAATCCATAGTGCCAAAATTATTAGAGGCTAAAATATTAAAAATTAATTGTATTAATAAAAATAAGAAAAATAAAATTTCTTTTTATACAATAAAAAAAGGGTAATTGTATAAAAATAAAAGAAAAAAGAAAAGGGTTCTATTTAAAAAAAAAAGGAGAACGAAGAGAAAAGGAAGCAAGTGAAGTGACGATTCCTTAGTCCTTACTTAACATTTATGCATTAGCCTCAGGCACTCACGTGTGCAACTCGTAACTAGGAAAGTAAGTCGGCCTAGGCATCATTATTTACACACTTTACAAAAGAATTTTACTCTTTTTGAGCCCTAATTTAGTAATTCTATCCTTTTTTTTTTTTAAAGAAATTCATCTACTTTTTTCTAAAAGATTTGGTCTTTGCTAGACGACAATTTTTGAAATAATTATTTTACAGGTGATGAAATAATTAAAATTTAAAATCGTCATGACAAATTTATAAGCATTTAGTTTGTGCAGGAATTTTTTTAATTTTTTTTAAATATTGTTAATAACATGTACTATTTAGAATCTCTAATTTTATTTTATTTTTTTCAAAAAATTTGACATGAAATATATATTGTTGATTGATAGCCTGTATTAAATTATTACTTTTTGGTGTTGGGTAAGGCTTTTCGAATGAAATAATTAATTAAATAGCAAATTTAAGATTTTCTAATTAATTAAATCTCAGATTGTTTTACAAATTAAGTAAATAATAATTTTTTAATTAATTAAATATCAAATTGAATTTTACATATTCATAAGTATATAAAGTTTATTTTTATATTTAAACACATAAATAATAAAATTTTTTACATTTTAATCCATAAAAAATATAACTAAAAATATTTAGAAACTTCATAGACTAATAGACTCTGGCTGGAATCACGTCAGTAGCAAGATTTTGGTCGAATGACCAATTGAAAATAATTTGAATCACGACCAAAACTCAACGAAATCGCCTAGATTCATCTTCTCTAGCGGCAGCTATTCAGATCTTTAACCGAGCCTTTGGCTGGCTTTCGATGACAGTAATTCTGAGAGTACCGGACGACTCATCGGCTCATGGGGTTCCAACCGATACCTTTAGATCACATATCGGATGATTTTGGTGGATGAGGCAAAACTTTTTTAAATTTAATATATGTAATATTTAATTACAAAATTTTTATTATTTTAATAATAAAATAATAATACGTAATATTTAATTATAAAATTTTTATTAATATTTTATTATTGTAATAATAAAAATTTTATTATTGTAATTGCAAATTGCTAACCGCTGATGCTCTCCTACCATCCAACAAGAACGAGAACTAGCCTTTGCAGTTTGCACTCTGCTATTGTTGTAAACACATAACAATGGCGCACGTGCTCTCACTCCATCTCAATCTCTCCGCAAGTACCACAAAAAATGCTCCTTCGAACCCACGCAAGTCCTTTAGGAGAACTGATAAAGCCAGCAAGACAATTTCTTCTCCAAAGAAACGTAAGCTGTTTGCTTCTGAGAAGGAAATGGAAAAACCTTTGGCATATTAGTTTTTAATGATGTGATTTTTCTGGTTGCCTTATTCTTCTGTTGGCTTGGTTAGAATTCTAATTTATTGTACTGACTGGTGACTTTGTGCTATGTCGGGATATTTAATAAAGTTGTGATTTTTTAGGTCCTCTCACTCACTTACGCAATAGCCAGAGATTGAATTTGGAGGTTTGTCCTCATAGAGCTGGTAATTACATCTTCTCTCTATAGAACTTGTTAGAACCGAAGTTCACTGCTGTTTTGGGTTTCTTTTTGGGGTCGGTTGATTAGTTAAATTGTGTTGATTAGTTAAATTGTGGTTACCTTCATGTTGCATTTCATTCTGAGCATGTCTCACTTTTGTTGGTTGTGAAAATAATTGGTTCTAAGAAGTCAAATTTTGGTAATTGTCTCATTTTCTAATATTTAATGTTGATTTTTCCATGGCATTACAGTTTCTGCAGTGCGGCTGATGAGAATAGAGAAGGGTGGTGCATTTGCTGATCTTTTGAATGAGAAAGGGAAAGGTTCTGGTGAGAATGAAATGGGATATGTGGAAAGAACTCTTGGTTTTCGAACCAAGGACTTGGAAGATCGTGATCTTAGATTGGTGATTTTAGTTTCACTTCTAACTAATTTTTCCTCAAAAACCAGAAGAAATTTAAGTTATTCTCTATAAGTTCTAAGTCAAGTGAAATGTAATTGAGAAAAGTTGTTCATATCATTTCCAGTGATTAGGAAATGATTAGGAAATGATTATGCTCTTACTTGATTTACTAATCGCTTTAATCATTTTCTTTTTCTTTTTTTGAGGGAAAACTTTTATCTCTTTCTTATTTATTTTTTTCATTCTTAAAAACTATATAGGTCACTGAGGTTGTTGGTGGTACTATTAGATGGAGGCGATATCTTGATCATTTAATTTGTTCACTGTGCCATGATGAGAACACATTTCAGAGCATGGAACCTCTTCTCTTGCAGGTACTTTTCTATTGCTTGATCTATTTAATTTTTAGATTTGGTATGCAGGGCAATATATTATAATTATATTACTCATGCATTTTGCGCTATTGGAATCTAGACTTTTGGAACTGGGTTTGTCTTACATATTTTTCCTGTTCTATCTATTTAATTTTTAGAATTTGGTATGATGGGGAATATGTTACCCTCTTGCATCTTGTGTCAATGGGATCTAGACATTAGGACCTGAAAGCCTTTCGACCATCAAAGGAAGGGTCAATTCCTTCTTTCCAGCTACATCATCTGGTGTCCTAGGATCTGATTCCGGAGTATCCGACCACTTCATTCCTTTCGATCAGCATTGTTAGCCTGTCTAGATCTCCCTATATCCGACCATGTTGCTCGCCTGTCTCCTGCTTCAGTCCTCTACTCAAACCTTGAACTTGAAAGAGATTAGCTTAACGTTTTTTAGCTCACTCCCTTTGCCAGGCTCCTCCAGGCTTTTCAATCCTGTCAGCGAAGTAAACTAAAAAAGATATGCTTATTTCCTTCCTTATAGGAGAGTAGGAGGTTTGTCATACAATTTTTTTTCCCTGTTCTGTAGATCCTACGAATTGGTTTTTACGAGATTCTCAAGCTAGACATGCCACCATATGCTGTTGTAGATGAGGTAAATAAATTAGCTCTTTGTTTTTGTTTCATTTATTTTGGATTTTTTCCAGGGGTTTCGGGGGCGTGGTGTATTGCCTTATTGCATGTAGCGAGGCAAGAATATAGTTCTTACATTACTGTCAGTCAAGTTTTTTTATTTAATACTATCTCTCACTTCAAAATACTTAAATGTTCATTCGTCAACTGATGATCTATTTTTGATGATTGGAAGTAAGAAGGAATTTTATGTTTTGCTACAAGGCATGATCATGATGACATTTTTTGTTTTGCTACATGTCGTGATCTTATATTTGACTTTTAGGAACTCCAAAAATTTTGATTTTGTCAATTCTATGTATGCAGTTTTTAGGTTTGGTTGGTTCTAGATTGTGGCCAAATTCCTGCTTTAGCATTCCTATGGTCTTTAAATATTTGAAACTCATCATCATCTTCTAAATGGTCTCTCAAAACCATAAACCTATAGATTTAACTATCTTGTACTTTGGTTTCAAAAGTTGTTCATGTTTAAATTTAACTACAGAATGTGGAACTTGCAAAAGTTGCACTTAGGCCTGGTGCTGGAAACATGGTCAATGGGATTATGCGGAAGCTAGTCTCACTTAAGGTGTGCCATCTTGTAAAACTGATCCTCCTAACTAAAGTGACACTATAACTTTCCCTTCTTATGCAGTACAGTAATGGTCTTTTGTTTTTGCAGGAAACTGACTCTCTTCCTCTCCCCAAGTTGGATGGTGATGATCGCTCACAAGCACGTGCTCTTGCCACTCTTTATTCTCACCCCGTGGTGAGTTTCTAGTTGCTATTGTTTCACATGATAAAATTTTATTTTTCTTGACTGGCTTGCTTGATACTTTTGTTGGATAAATGAATCAGCCAAAGTAATGTTGATTCTCTAGATAATATCCTTTTTATATATGGCATTATCAAAGAGAGACACTTTACCTTGATTTGAGTGAAAATTCAAGGAAAAAGTTTTTTACTTCGGAAAAAAAGACGAGCGTATTGTGTGAACCTGGGAAGAAGCATCTTGCTTAACATTTATTTATGATACAAATCATGAAATATGAAGCTCCTAGATTGAAAGATATGTGCCTTTTCATGCCCAAGTTTGCAACTCCGTCTAATACTTCTTGTGATGTTATAGTGGATGGTAAGGCGCTGGACAAAACATCTTGGGCAAGAAGAAGCAATTAAATTGATGATGTGGAACAATAGTGAGCCCAGTTTCAGTTTGAGGTTCATCTGCATTTCCCTATTTTTTCATAAAAAAATAATATTACATGATTCTCATATATTCCTCTCACTGACCTTAGGGCAAACAAAGGGAAAGGTGTGACAAGAGAAGACCTTGTGATGCGGCTGGATTTGTTGAAGGTGCGCAGCATACGCATGTGCGTACAAATACACACTGCATTTTAATGCCCTTGAGATGCCTTCCTATGGAATCCTAGAAGTATTGTTTGGCAATTGCTATCTAAAAAATGTGGAGTTTAATATCATGCTCACAAATACACAACAAAAAAAACATGCATACATGAATGCAGAAATTAAACTAATGTTACCTATTTTATCCATATCTTCCTGCTTGATAATTAGTTTGTCTTTGTTTTTCTGTTATTGAGGTCAGGTTCCTTATGAGCTTTCCATGCATTTGTATCATTTTGTCCGCATCAAAACAGGATTGCAGGTATTTTACAATATTCTCAGTTTTAAACATCTTTATTATAGAACAGTAACATCATCTGCTTTTTCTTTGTGCTTGCTGATATAGGAGGTAGTTGGGGGATGGTCTGCAAAGCAAACACAAGTGTAGATAAGAAATTTTTTGCTGATATAGGAGGTAGTTGGGGGATGGTTTGCAAAGCAAACCCAAGTGTAGATAAGAAATTTTTTCTTAAATTGTTAGCCTTATAAGATACATTAGAGTTACACATCAATTAATGAGTTAAAATGAGGGGGTTAAAGCACTCATCTAAACTTTTGCTTTGTTGCATGGTATACAATTTTAAGTTTTCCGATTGAAATTTTTTTGATAAGAATGAAAAATCTCTATCAGAAACACACAAGATAGGTGTACATCCCTAGACATGTCTGCAAATTTATAAATGTCTTTTGTTTGACGTGTCCAAAGTTTCTGAAGCAACAGAATAGCAATAATGTGCCTATCAATGGTGCTAGTTTGCCGTGCTGCTATGTTGGGGTCCTGATTGCTTGATTTCATAATTTCAGATTGTGATACGAGATGGATTACTAAAAGAAGGTCTTTGTTCGATTCAAGATGAGAGCACAGGTTGATGTTTATCCGCCATCTTAATAACTAGACTGGATATGAAAAAGATATTTCACATTGAAGTAAATGATATTTCACATAGAAGTATTGTATCTATAATAATCAGAAATATTTACCAGTTAG
This sequence comes from Croton laevigatus, assembly GCA_949640765.1. NCBI lineage: Eukaryota > Viridiplantae > Streptophyta > Magnoliopsida > Malpighiales > Euphorbiaceae > Croton > Croton laevigatus. Next base: position 10,967 of record CATIWJ010245897.1, on the reverse strand, counting down.
AATTTTCCTGCATGTAAACCATTATATGATGATGTCCTCAAGTTTTATGTTAAATTTTGATTGCAAAATGGTTAGCGTATGTCCTGCTTTGCTTCCCCCATCCAAAATAACAGACGAGAGAAGGAAAGATAAAGAAGTAATTGTATTCTCTTCTGGTAATCCAGGCTAACCAGAGATTTGAAAGATCTAGCATTTTCTTGTCCTTGAATTTTATAACACAAGTTCGTTGCAGGTTTGGTAGTTTCTGTTGTGAATCCACAGCCTGGAGAAAGTATAATTTTTTGTTGTGCTGCTCCTGGAGGGAAGACGCTGTTCATAGCATCCCTAATGGATGGTCAAGGTATTTTAAGAGTTGCATTTTTCTCTTCTACTACTACACATTTGAGATTTTTTGACTAGACTAGCGTCTAGCGGAAACTGTAGCATTTCTCACCTCACCCCCTTCTTACCTTAAATAACTGTGCTTCACTTGAGACATCCATGTCTTGTTGTCATGCTTTATAATTAGCCACCTTTGGTCATTGCTCATATACCTATATCCTTGGATTTTGCATCATTTTGTGATTATTTTGTTATTCTGTTGATTGAAATCTCTTGATAAGTTACATATTATGCAATATGGTAGTTGCATTTTGTGTGCAGGTATGGTTTATGCTATTGACATAAACAAAGGCCGGTTAAGAATCCTTCGAGAGACTGCCAAATTGCACCAAGTTGATGCTATCATTACCACTGTCTCTGCTGATCTCCGAGACTTTGCTGTAAGTTGTCATCATCTTATAAAAAGGTGAAACTTCAGGGAAGTGGAAGTCCTAAGTTATTTTCTGTTTACTTGAACTTGAAGGAAAAATGTTCAACAAAGGCTGATAAAGTACTGCTGGATGCTCCTTGTTCTGGGCTCGGTGTTCTCTCCAAGGTAAAGTCTACTGACACATTTTAGTGAAATGATTAATCAACTAATGTTTTTGCCTTTTGGTTATACTCGAGATTTGATATATTACAAATATGCTGTTTTGACCATCTGATGGTTGTTTGTCTGTTTTAATGGAGAGATGCGATATCAACTTAATGATTGTGGGTGTGTCTCTCTTTTCTAGAGAGCGGACTTGCGTTGGAATAGAAGATTGGAAGATTTAGAAGAACTCAAAAATCTTCAAGATGAGCTTCTTGATGCATCTTCTACGTAAGCTCTAATAACTCTTGTCACATGCTCAGGGTCTCTTATCTCTCTAGCTCTGTACGACTAGTCATATTGCAATCATGCCTAAACAAACAAAACAAATGTTTTTGTTTAAATTGTGAAATTTGTTTTTAATTGCAGGTTAGTGAAACCTGGTGGAATTTTAGTGTATAGTACATGTTCGATAGATCCTGAAGAGAATGAAGAGAGGGTGGAAGCATTTCTTGTCAGGCATCCCGTAAGAACAATTATTCATATTTTTGTGATTTAAAAACTTGATAAATTTAATAGTTCTACTAAGATTCGACTCATCTGCAGTACTACTGGGAGACTTTTTTTTTTTTTTTGGTTACTTACTGCTCATTCAACAGAAGATGATTTGCGATTGAGAAATATGTTACTGTCATTGTTAACTAATGTAATGCCTTGTACTCTTTTTTTCCAGGAATTTCAAATAGATCCTGTGGACAGATATGTTCCATATGAGTTTGTGACAGAACGTGGCTTCTTTTCATCAAACCCAGTAAAACATTCAATGGATGGGGCATTTGCAGCTCGTCTTATGAAAAAGCAGTGACTTATACGCATAGTTTCTCTCGAAAGCTGTCATCACTGCCTTACGTATGATCCCCAGTTACCATTTCAGATATTTAATTCTTGCCAAAGACATTGAATGATGCAAATGCAGAAAAAGGTATGTACTTTTTTCATTTTTTCTGGTGTTTAAAGTTAAAATTCTAATAGTCCCTGATGGCCTCATTGAATAGGAAACTCATGTAGAGACTTCTTGAGAGGACATAGTTCTGTCATGTGATCCATCCTAGACTTGCTGGACATAATTTTCGGTGTGAATCCATAGAAACAATCGAGGAGGGCCATTTGAGGAGGGAGCTGGTGAAGCATTCTTGGTGTGCTGCTTCAGAATGCATAATTAATAGTCATACTCTTTATCATTCCTCAATTTTGGGAGTGATTAAATGATGTAACATAAATCTTGAATTGGGATGATTTTATTTTATTACCTGAACAAACATAAGCAGCACAAAATGTATCCCATTTTATCTTTCCGGAATATATGATAAGGTTACGTGAGGCATTCAAACAGCCCCTTCTTTATCTTTCCATTAATTATCAAATTTGTAATTATCATCATCCAAACACCTCGCAAACTATCTGTAAATTTCAATAAAATATGAAGATATACAAGAATTGTGGCCAGATTCTGCTTCTATTAGTGTTGCAGCCTAAAACTAAAGTTACAGTTTGATTCAACTTCTATTTTGAACTGTACGACTGTTCTATTTGTATAAGGAGTCTGCTTGGTTCACCATTGTTTCATAACTACTATTAGAGCAATTTCATGCTAAAAATCTACACTACATTGACAGAAAACTAAGGTTACGCAGATCGATATACCTTCAAAGATGGGTACACTCCTCAACTTTCACTTTTTTTGATTAGTTTTTCTTCATTCAATGTGAACAAAAATAACATATTACTTAACTTGGAGACCATTTTTTACTTGGAATTTAAAGTTTTTTTTTTTGGCTTCCTTCTACTTGGAATTTAAATTTTTTTTTTTTGTTCCTTGCGCAGGAGGAAAGGAGGAGGAGGAAGAAGCCAATGACAGCCCAATAGAGGAAGTAAGGCTAACGGTTCCGATCACTGATGACCCAACAGAACCAGCCCTGACGTTCAGGACATGGTTTCTTGGGATAATATCATGTGTTCTTCTTTCCTTCGTCAACCAGTTCTTTTACTATCGTTCAAATCAGCTATTTGTATCTTCTGTTTCAGCCCAAATTGTTGTTCTCCCAATTGGAAAATTCATGGCTAAAATTCTTCCCACAAAACAGATTCCAATTCCATTCACCAAATGGTCATTTTCATTAAATCCGGGGCCGTTTAGTTTGAAAGAACATGTTTTGATTACCATATTCGCTAGTTGTGGAGCAAATGGTGCTTATGCTGTCAATATTATTAATGCTGTTAAGGCTTTCTACAGAAGACCTCTCAATCCTGTGGCAGCTATGTTGCTTGTTCAAACTACCCAGGCAAGTTTTTAGAAAACCTTAGAGAGTATTATTATTTCCTGTTAATAAACTAAATTTTTGTTTGTTTTTGTTAAAAAATTCAGTTGCTTGGGTATGGATGGGCTGGTATTTTCAGAAAATATCTTGTGGATTCACCATACATGTGGTGGCCGTCAAATCTGATCCAAGTCTCCCTCTTCAGGTACTTTTTTTCTTCTATGATGTTGAACATAACCTGCAGAGTGACAGTACAACTTATATATATATATTGGAACTGTATATGCAATGCAGGGCTTTAAATGAGAAGGAGAAGCGGCCAAAAGGAAGACTCAGCAGACTGCAATTCTTTATAATAGTTTTCATATCGAGCTTTGCTTACTATATCCTTCCTGGCTACCTTTTCCCTACCTTATCTACCATCTCTATTGTTTGTTGGATATGGAAGGATTCTGTGTTAGCTCAACAAATTGGTTCAGGCCGAAATGGCCTTGGTCTTCCCTCTTTCGGCCTTGATTGGTCAACCGTTGCTGGCTTCTTGGGGACTCCTCTAGCTTTTCCTTTTTTTGCAATTGCCAACACTTTTGCTGGATTTGCCTTGGTTATGTATGTAGTTCTGCCTATTGCTTACTGGACTAATGCATACGATGCCAAGAAATTCCCTATTTTTTCGTCTCACACTTTTGACAAAAATGGGCAGACATATAACATCACTCGGATTCTGAATCCCCAGAACTTTGACATTAATCTGAATGAGTATCACAATTACAGCAAGCTTCACCTCAGTGTTGTATTTGCATTCGTATATGGATTCAGCTTTGCCTCTCTGACGGCTACTATTTCACACGTTGCGTTGTTTGATGGAAAGTGAGTTCCTTTCTTCTTGGAAATGAGTAAATCTTTGTTATAATGTTCTGTTTGGGGGCTAATGATTTCTTCTGTCGAGATAGGAATATTTGGGAATTGTGGAAGAAGACTACAAGTGCACTGAAAGATCAATTTACCGATGTGCACACGAGATTAATGAAGAAGAACTATGCACAAGTCCCTCAATTGTGGTTTGTGGCTATCTTGGTTGTATCTTTGGCTCTAAGTTTTGTAGCTGTGGAAGGTTTTAACAAACAATTACAACTTCCATGGTGGGGACTTTTGCTTGCTTGTGGTGTTGCTCTTTTTTTCACCCTGCCGATTGGCATAGTTCAGGCCACTACAAACATGGTACTTGCCTTCTAATTTCTATGCAAAATCATTGTTTTTTTTCTCTAGCAAATTGAATTAAATGCTAATAAAATTATGATGATACACAGCAAATTGGGCTAAATGTGATAACAGAATTAATCATCGGATACATTTATCCGGGAAAGCCTCTTGCAAATGTGTCTTTCAAGACATACGGTTACATCAGCATGTCTCAAGCCCTCTACCTTGTGCAAGATTTCAAATTAGGCCACTATATGAAAATCCCTCCTAAATCAATGTTCATTGTTCAGGTATATGATCAATTTACTTGAATCATTTTTCCAACTAGTTTTCATTCCAATAATATATATGCATAATCTTTACAGTTAGTCGGAACTATAGTAAGTTCAACTGTCAACTTCGGAACAGCATGGGGGCTTCTGTCGACTGTGGATAACATATGCATTCCAGAATTATTACCAAAAGGAAGTCCATGGACATGTCCGAGCAGCGACGTTTTCTACAATGCATCAATCATATGGGGAGTGATAGGTCCTCTAAGAATGTTTGGAAAGTTAGGCATATATCCGCAATTGAACTGGTTCTTCTTGATAGGCTTAGTTGCTCCATTACCAGGATGGTATTTTTCGAAGAAGTTTCCGGAGAAGAAATGGATAAAGCAAATACATATGCCCATCGTATTATCGGCTACAGCAAATATGCCACCAGCTAGAGCAGTGCATTACTGGTGTTGGGCAGCTGTTGGAACATTCTTCAACTTCTATGTGTACAGAAAATACAAGGGATGGTGGGCAAGGCATAATTATTTATTATCAGCTGGTTTGGACGCTGGTCTTGCAATTATGGGAGTTATAATCTTCTTTGCCCTTCAAGCTCAGAACATTTATGGTCCATTATGGTGGGGTAGCGACGGGACCGACCGCTGTCAGTTGGCAACATGTCCAACTGCACCTGGGATTGTTGTGGATGGATGCCCTGTCCGGTGAATGTACAGTTTTATTTTGTTTTTAGCATTAGGTATCATTACTGCTTGATTAATGGTTTAGTTTAGAGTTGGATAATACTTATTTATATCTTTTGCATTTGTTTTAATGAGAATTTAGCTTACTAATTTAGGGCCACAACCAAAGTTGCAGACTCTTCCTTTTGCTTGGTGAATGACTTTGCTAATTTCTATCTACTTTTCTTTTGAGACCCCAAAATGACTCTCCATCATTTACAAGAAAATTTTTCGAATGATTCTTTTAAGATTATCAAATTTTTTAATAATCTAAAACAAGAATTTTCTGTCATTTGGACAAAAAATGCAGTGTCATTTGATGATTTGTCCAGTTTTTTGTACTCAAATATCAAAGAAAAAGGCGGTTAGAACTAGCTGATGGATCAGAAAAAAGATCGGAGTGTTTGCAGCAAGAACCCATTTTTGGTGAAAAGCAGGAACCCGTTTCGTTTCTGAATTTTCACAAATCTGAGGGCCTGATGAACGCAGGCTTCAATGCAACCTTGCTTTGTTTTTTTCGTTTCCTTTACTCGCAACTATGAACTTCATTTCTATTCTATTATGAGTTTGGTTTTAGCGATGCGAGTTTTTGTGCTTGTGATTTGCGTATGGCTTTAATTGTTCAGTTCAAATGATCTTTTAAAGTTCATGAAAATTGTTCAAGTTCTTGTTGTTCTTTCTTGTTTGTTCTGTCTTTCCTTCTGGTGGTGGCGGCCATGGATGAAGGTGAAGAGGAAAAAGAAGAGGGTCTGGTATAGTTTATATATATATATATATATATTTTTTTTTTTTGGTATTAAAGGAGCCACGTAAGCAACACTTGTAGACAACAATTTGTCCAGCGTTGCAAGTGGAAATCACTGTGGTGTCTGAATTGGCAAAAAATATTTCCTTTGGCCCTTCAATTTGATCACATCTTTCAATTTTTAACTTATATTATATTTGAAGTGATAGTACAATTGGTTAATTCCCAAATTTGTTAGCCTGAATTTGACAAAAAGTTTAATCTAATTTTAATTTTGTAATAGCCAAAGTAATATTACTGATTATAATACCATTACTAGTAATCAATTTCTCATTATTGATAAGTGATCATAATGTCCTGGTAAGTTCCAACTTAATGTAGCAGATAAAAATAAGGTGGAAAGCATCATATTGTTCTGCATAAGATGCATGCAGGTTTGCCGATGGACAAACGGCAGAATTGAGAAAAAAAAAAAAAAAAACCTATCTCAGTAAATTTTGAAACATTTTATTAAAAAAAAAAGAAGGTTAATTGTACAAAATCTGTACAATAATTATACTATAACTGTACAATAATACAATAGTTATACAACATATATACAATAGTGATGTCAAAACTGTAAAATAACTTTATTTTTTTTTATACTTGTACAAAAAACAGTATCAATTTTAAAAAAAAATATAAAATAATTGTATGTCTTTTTTTTTATTTGTGTTATTTTTTTAAAATAAATTAACCAAGTATTTGAAAAAAAAAAAAATCAAATATATATATTTTTTTTCATAAAATAAATTAATCAAATATTCGTTTTGACATTTTTTTTAGATAATAATATTTTTTTTCCTAATTATTTTAATTGTTGAAACAGTTTCTTGAGAACCCAAAAATTGTATACTGCTAATAAATTCGGGCTTCGAATTGAGAGTTACCTGCAAGAAAATGGCCTATTCATAAATGATCATTTACATACAAACCATATAGGAATTAACAATTTTCCCCTTATGCTTAAATTAATCTTCTTAACAAAACAATTATCCATATTCAGAGGCCCCGATAACAGTAATTCTAAACATGTCAAGATATCAAATTTAAAGCCAAGAGACTCTCACAAAGAAGACACGAGTCAGGAGTTACTTATCCGAGAGACTTCAAAATTTAACACAATGGATATTCGATCAGTACATGCTACGAAATTTTCTCCAGATTAAGCAAATACAGCATCTTTGCCTACCATATTTTCTCATTTTAGCTCTAATCAGTCTGCTCCATCATAAATCAACATCTCAGCAAGCACTACTTAAAAAGGTCTGGATTCAGCCAGTCCCTGCATACATGTAAGTGATCAATTAAACACTCTGATAAGTTCATTTATTTCCAAGTAAATAAAGAGATGCAATGTATATTTGTGGACGCATGGGAATGTGAAGTGTGGCCCTTACTTGGTAATATCATCAAGGTGATCGTCAAAATCTACCACATCCTCCCACTTTTTCGATGAAATAAAATCTAACAATACAATATTGGCTGCTGGCTCCTTAAGTATCAACCTGTTACCCCCATCTGATCCAGCCACCTTCCAGTTCTTTGATGCATCCCTTGTATAAAGCTAGGTTGAGAAAAGGATGACTGGTCAATGAATTTTCTTCAAGTAAAAGACAATTTGATGGCAAATGATACTTATTATCATAATATGTGAGGCGAAACCAAAAGGGGAAAAAGGAAAGAACAAGTTTTATGGAATGCTGCTAACAGAAATCAGATTCCAACCCAAAATATTGGCACCTCAGAAACACTTCACTAATATGATTGTTCAGCATATGTGCATAGAATTTGAATTAAGAATCTGGCCCTAATCAACTAATGGTCACAATAAATTCAAATTGACAGAAAAGGTGATAATAAATAATGTTAATGTTGTCTCAAATTAGTGCAAAACTGAAGTAACCCAACCAAAAATTAGAATTCTACCCGCTTCTCATTTTGTTGCTCCAAGCCAACAGAACCATCAACTAGATTTCATACTGTGATGTCAATATAAATTATCAGTTTTGAAATTCTAAAACCAATGTATCCAATTCACAACAGCTATTATAGCATCAATTGAATGCATTATCTATAATCTATCTTTCTATCAAAGAATTGAACTTTTCAGTATCTGCAAGCTATCCAATAAAGCCTGCAAGCCATAACTACAACTCCAAGCGTGTTTTCCATTCTTACTAATTTAGTAATGGATTATTGATTGATTGAAGCAACACACACACACACACAAAAGAAAGAAAAGTTATTTATTTCATTTATTCAAAACAAGTGAAAATAAATTATAAACCGACCTGCACAACAGGGCTTCGATCTTTCCCCTTCGGTAATGCTTCAAGCTTTTTGTTATCTAACTACAAAAGAATTTCGAAAATCCCAAAAAGTTAAAAAGGAAACTCAAAACCTAACTCAGGAGCACAAAGGAAGATCAAAATCACTGCTACTAACCAAGAGGATGGCAGCTTGGGGGAAATAGCGGTAAATGTGATCCCCAATATTCTTGGCTACATTACCAAGCTCTGCATCATCAAACCTCTCATTTGCATGAAAGTAACCCACCACACCCAAACCTTGAGCATTATAATACTCCTCTATCTGTTGTAAGAAAATTAAAAATAAAATCAGAAAAACAAAAATGTCCAAATAACTTATAAGGACAATGCTAAAGAAGTACTTTTAAGGCTGAATCAGAAGAGCATTAGCTTAATCAAAATCGTGAAATTAACCAAACAGCTCAAGTTAAATTAAGCAATTATTCTTAATTGTAGCATACAATAATTAGGATAGAAGTCATCAAATTAAATTAAGCAATTATTCGTAATTGTAGTACACAAATTGTTTTGATGTTGTGAATGTAAAGATAGATGCAGAATTCTGGTTTTTGGTTGAATCTAAACATACCATGATGAGGGAGATCTCGAGAGGAGGGAGGAGCCCTAGGTGGTTGTGAAAGAGAGGGACGGAATCGGCGATCTCGACAACGCCGTCTCTGGATCGACCGAGTAAAACGCCGTTAACGGCAGAAGATTTGTGCTTTAGGGAGTGAAGCACCAGCTTTATGTAGGCGTTCTGCGACATCTCATATTTAAGCTCTCCACCTCCCATCTTATTCTCTGAATTCACAGCAGTTCGTTTATTTATGCTTTGTCGCCGGCGGAGGGAAACCACCACTTTTTTGTCTTTTGGTCTCTGTACTCCGTCTTGTGGACTCAGAAGAAGAAAAGGCACGGAGGCAAATTTGTTTTATGCTTGGCGTGAATATTCGCTGCTACGTCGTTTCGTAAAATTATCTCGATTTCACTCGTAAGAACTCGCAATTCTACGTGAGACAGGCAAGTTAGCGTGCGTAATGGTTACAAAGTGGTTCAAACTCAAATCCCTTCTTCGGCATTTTTCCTTTTTCACTGTTAATTTTTTTTGCGGGTTACACTTTATCTATGTTTTTTTCACTTAGTTTTGTTTTTAATCTTTTGATTTCAATTTTTTTTATATTTTGAATTTCTAAAACTTTTAACTTTTAATTTATTTTAATTATTTTAATTTCTTATTTTTAATTTTTATTTATTATTTAAATTATTTTTTTATTTGATATTGTGAATTAATTCATCATAACAATATCATTTTTAAAATTTAAAAAAAAATTAATTCATATATTTTAATCATAAAACTTAAATATTATTGTGTATGTAAAACTTTATTTAGTTTTAAATTTCAATTATTATTTTTTATTGATTAAATTTCAATTATTATTTACTAGATAAATGCTTGAATATATTTTTATGTAATGTCATAGAACCTAAATATCTTTAATTATTTTTTATATTTTGTATATATGTTATAATTTTTCAAAGAGATTATATATATAATTGATTTTTTTTTTTCATATATATTATGAAAATTTATACTATTTTTCGTAAGTTGTATAAATTATTTGTAAACTCTAACGATTTACAATTCGAGTTTACACAGTCTAATATGATATTTGAGATTCATTTGATTTTACAATTCGAGTTTACAGGGTCTAATATGATTTTACTTACGCTTCATCTAATTTACTTGAACCGCCGAGTTAATAAGCTTCTCCATCTTATTATATATCATATTATTTTTCATTTAATATTAATTAAAATATACTATTACGTAAACTATGAAGGCAAAAAAAAAATAGCATTTTTCATATATTTAAATACGTGAGAAAGATATTTGTTTTTTACAAATGTAGACAATATTAATAAATTCAAAGTACATTATATTATTTTGAGTCGGAGGAGAGGGAGTTATATGGTAAATTCTAGTCCAGAATCTATTGCCAAAGTCATATTTACCACTAAATTATACTTTGCTGCCTTGCATAAATTACATCATATCAAAAGTTATTTCAATAAAAGCACCATAATTTGTAAAAACTCTAAATCATAATGATACTTTCTAGGAAAATTATTCTATTTTTTGTATTAATCCCGCTGTTCAAAAAAAATAATGATTTTAACTTTTTTTAACCAATAATGATTTGATATATTCTGCAATAAAAAACACAATTCATTAAATAAATTTTTCTTAACTTTTCTCCGTTTTTTTTTTTTAAAAAAAAGAATACTCATTCATTCATGAAAAAGAGCGTACACCAATGTTCCTGTCAATACTAATTGGCTTCCTTGTAAACCTAACTAAACTGAATTGAATCAAAAGATATAAACAAATATTTCAAAATATTGTACCTATATCGGTTGCTGGAAATTCTTGTTTCTTTGGTCTAATGTTAGTCATATCAAG
>CATIWJ010245884.1:0-13055 GCA_949640765.1 Croton laevigatus | reverse complement strand
GCTCAGCCCAAGGAATGTTTATAGTATAGGGCTTGGCATCTTCTTATGGGCTAAGAAGTATAGTAAAGACAGAACCAGATTTATTACCCAAAAACGCAGGGCAATTTATATAACGGCATCGTTTTTGGACGGCACTGTTTTCGTTACTAGAGCCAAATGTCAATAAATTTCAGAAGTCTCCCAAAATCGCATATCTCGAAGAAAAGTCTAATCTTGAAAACATAAAATTCTACCACTTCCTTCTAAACAAGCAACAAACAACTTCAACTTCCTCCTATTTTTACACATCTCACAAAAATACCCAATAAAAGTTGAAAAAAAATAATCAACAATTAAAAATAAAAAATAAAAAAATAAAAAATAAAAATCCTATAGATGCGCACTTCTCCTCAATCATCCCCTTTTGAAACCCAGTCAGTCCTTTTTATGTCATCTTCCTTTAATTGTTAGGTTTTCCATTTTTTCATTACCCATATTACCATACCATACCAGACCAAAACCAGTCCCCATAACCTTAACACTACCATAACAATAAGTCCCAAATTCAAGTACCCAATTGCCCAATTTTATAAATTTCTTCAATTTTTCCCTTTTTTTTTGGCCACGGGACAGTCATCTCTTCCCTCCTTCTGCAGGTCATCATAGGTTACATATATCCCTTTGCTAGACATATTGAAAATTTAGAATCCAAAAATTGTAATAAAAAAAGCGTATTGAACAAAATTTTCACTTTTGTTGCCTACCCTCAACCCCGAACCAACCCCATTACCCCATAACCAAAAACCAAACAAGAAACGTCAACAACCATGGATAAAAAGATGATCTTTCACTCTTATAAAGGTACATTACACTACTACTCCATTTCTTTCCTCTGTTATTAATTTTTTCCCCGTCATGACCATGTATTTATTTATGTATGTCACATTTCATTATTATTTTTTTTTCAGTCAATTTTATGACCTAGGTAGCTGGTACTTGCTCCTGCTTTAAAAATAAAACATAAAATTCATAAAAGGACAAACTTTCTATGTAAAATCTGAGAACCCATGTTTGATTCTGCTTTTAAATTGGACTTTTTGATGCTAATTTTGGGTTTTTTTGGTAAATATATTTGTTGCATGGTTAGAAAAATCAAATCTTTTTATTTTTTTTCTGAGTTGGGATCGGTCCCACCTTCTGGGTTAGGCGTATTTCGCATGATGATCATACATCAAGTCATGGGTTTTGGATGGTTTTTTAGTTTAATTGTGAATTTGGTTATAATGTAGGGTTCTAAGCCAATTTCTTTACTACTGGGTATAATGCATTAGGGTTTAGCTGATATTCCCTGCAAAAAAAAAAATAGAGCTTTTCAGGTAGGTTTTTAAGGATCTGGGTATTTAATTTCTGTAACTGATATATTTTTTTGTTGACTTGTTTCTTTCTTGCATGTGTTGTGTTGTGTACTTGTATTCCATTGTTGTTTTGCCTTGTCGTGGTGCTACATTAGCCTAAGTTATATTGTATAATTGCATGATAAATATTGAAATTCTTAATGAAAATGCATAAATATTTATGTTCATGCGTCTATTTAGAGCATATATTAGTTTATGCGAGATATCTTAAATGTATATATATTGCAAATAAAAATTTTCTTGATGAGATTCTGAATTCAATTTATTTCAGTAGTTTTTCTTGATATTCTTACAATAGTACTTTTATTTCATGACAATTAAATATTTATGTTCTGTTAACTGGTGAAAAATTTTGATCCAATGCATAGTTTGTCAAGTTTTTACAATGAAATGGTGAATTATGTTAATGAGTTGATAGCTGAGAAATTTTTTTCAGGCAGTAATTTATGGGATTTCTATCTGATCTTATCCAATTAAGTGTAAACTGGAACTTTAATTGTGCTTACTCTTAGCAAAAGTATTATCCTGAATGATTTGGCAAAATTCTGAAAACTAATTTTGAGATCTTTTCTTATCATTAAAATCCCAAGAGCACCTCAACAGTACTTTTGCTGTATTTGATCAAAATACTTATTTTAGATTTTTAAATCAGTTAGAGTATTTATGGAGTATTTTTTTTTTTTCTTAAATTTTTTCATTTGCAACAATATATAATGATAATGCTAAAAAGACTCTAAATGGTATTAAGCATTTTCTTAGTTCTTTAATTTGTTTCGTAAATATGTATTTTGATAGAGCTGCTATCAGATAGCTAAAGTCTTCATTTAATGGATATCTTCCTCCCAACTGGCTTGTAAATCTTCTATTAGAATTGGAGGCGCTGATTTTTTTTTTTTTTTATTTTGTTTCTTAATTTACCTGTTATTAAAAAATGCATTTGAGTGGTTGAATATACCACAAAACAAATTATTAACGTATGTTACAAAGCAGGAAACTTAGCAACATATGTAACATATGTTATGATTTATGACAAAAGAAGCATTAGCAGATAAACCAGCTGCTTAAAATGTTCAACCATTGATCAAAACAAATTACTTATTACATTAACATTTTTTTTTTTTTTTTGTGGTTTATTATTATTTGTGGCATGATCAAATATTGTAAAGCGTTAACTGAATTTGAATTCGTAATAATTCTTCTGTCGCTCAGTGCTGGATTCATGTTCTGTGCAAATTTTGTTTCAATTCGATAACCAATGCATTACTTGTTCCATCAGATTTGAACCGAGTAGTAATGAAAAAGTTTACATCTTTGCCTGAGACTTTTGCCTTATTTTTTACACTTATTCTGCATGTGGATATTACATTTAGTTGATTCAGATTTTCTTCTGAAGTTTTCATGCAATTATTGTTGTTACCACTACGCAGTAAAAGAACATAATGTTCAATCATTTGACAATTGATTGTTAGCATTCAGTAGGCAGTTGAGTTATTGATTCAGTATGCTGTGGTTATTTTTCTGTAGAAATATAAATTTAGGCATGTCAGTTTCAATTATCAGTGTGTGCTATTAAATTACAGGTGTTTTAATATCTGCATGCTTCTTATTCTTTTCTGGATTGAGATTGTTTTTTTTTTTTTTTTTTGACAGGGAAGTGAGCTCTGAGATAATAAATTGTTTGTACACATTGCATGGGACTCCAGATTTTAGTGTAAATGATGGAAGTGCTTCCTTGTTCTGGCGTTAAGTATGTTGGGGAATCTGACTGTGCTCAGCAGAATTCAGGCACAGGTTTTATTTTTTCTGGAGAATCTAATGGCGTTGAACCGGCAAAACAAATAGAATTGACAGATGGTGTAGTGGATGACTTGTCAAAGGTGGAAGGGCTGCAAATAGGCAGACATAGTGAAGGTCAACGAAAAGCAGATGAATTGCCTGTGGCTGAAGGGCACCAGAATGGACCTTCATTGTCTGATTGTCAGGTAGAAAGCCGAAGATTATCTGTTGATTCTCATGATTTTGAAGATGATGATTCGAATGTACAGAATTATAGTACAGAACCTTGTGAAGCCACTGAGAATTGTAATGTAATTGTGGATACTATTGAAAGTGAGCCAAGCAATTGTAGGGATGGAGAGTCGTCCCTTTCAGAGCCCAAGTGGCTAGAACACGATGAATCTGTGGCATTATGGGTCAAGGTAGTATATTTGTTTCTTTCTCTCCCATGATAGCAACTCCTTCAGCAAATATTGTTTACACACATTATGTGGATCGACATCCATTATTAGAGTAATGTGACTCAAGCCTTTCGCATGCAATTATTCTTTTGAGTCTCAGTTTTCCTTTAATTATTGGCACACTGCCTGTTTCAGGTCTGAAACACTAGTTGCCATTCAACTTCCAAATTTTCTCATGTACTGATTGAAATATGCATTGAATGTGGCTTGACTTTGGTTCTTCTATTCTTTTGAATATAGTGGAGGGGGAAGTGGCAGGCAGGAATCAGATGTGCAAGGGCAGACTGGCCATTAACAACTTTGAGAGCAAAACCAACCCATGATCGGAAGAAGTATTTTGTTATTTTTTTCCCACACAACAGGAATTACTCCTGGGCAGATATGTTACTTGTACGACCGATCAGTGAGTTTCCTGAGCCTATTGCATATAGGACGCATAAAATTGGACTAAAAATGGTTAAAGATTTGAATGTTGCGCGGCGTTTCATTATGCAAAAGCTAGCTGTTGGCATGCTGAATATTGTTGATCAATTTCACACTGGGGTATCTATTTATGCTTGCTTCTTGTTTTGGTACACTACCTAATCATTATTATCGTAACCACGTCTTGGCCTTCTGTTTCAATAATCTTTTCTGTCCTTTTTCAAATATAGGCTTTGATAGACACTGCACGTGATGTGATGGTCTGGAAGGAATTTGCAATGGATGCTTCACGTTGTAGTGGTTATTCTGACCTTGGAAAAATGCTACTGAAACTCCAAAATGTAAATCCCCTATTCCTACGATAATTTGGTGTATAGGAATTAGAATTTTTATTCTGTTTTCAAGCAACTACAACATTTGAAAGCTGAAACTAGACCTGACATTGCTAAAATTAATGCACTCTTTTTAACCAATTATGATGTGTTTATGTTAACTAGCTGCACCGAAGCTACTGGTAATAAATGTGTAAATATTTGTGTCAAGTCAACTATGAAACAAGTGGTTTTCGCTTGTTGGCTTTGTTTAGAAGTATATTCTTATATGACCATATTTTGAATTATATGGGATGCGCTTTGTGTCATGATGCGGAACTTCAAAGCTCATGTTAACATTAATTTATGAGTAGTTCTCTCTCTCATCTTGAAGTGGGACACTATCTTCCTTTCTCTTCTAATGTGGAGTAACACTTCTTCTCTCTCAACAGATGATATTACCAAGCTACATTAAATCTGAATGGCTGCAGAATTCTTTTCAATCTTGGGCTCAACGGTGTCAGGTCGCACAAAGTGCTGAATCAATTGAATTGCTGAGAGAGGTAAGCCCTAAATTATGGCTGCTGATGTGCTAAACAGTGATTGGTACTTCTGAGATGTAATAGGCTTCGAGTCATCAGATATCAGCAATAGATGGATTCTTTTGCCACTGCAAAGGATATGCAAGACCTATGATTAACGGCAAAGCCAACATCACTGTGGCATTAATTTGTTCCCTGATATATTCATGTTATATGGGAGATATCCATCTCTACGAAATGGGAAATTTCCTGAATCGCTTATTTTTTTACTGTAACCTATTCATTTCTCTTTTTGCTATCTCAGAGCATTTCTAAAACCAATGGATTTTTTATGCCTGATTAATCTTTAGTTCCAATAGTTGAATTGCATTAGTACCTAGATATGTATTGATTTTTATGGCAAAGACAATGCTACTGAACTTGTGGCTGGAGTCTTCCATGCTGCTTCGTTGCCTTTTGCAGAATGATTTTCTAAGAAAGCTATCTGATTTCTAGTTTATATCTTTTAATTTTGGTCTATCCTCTATGATATCTGCTGGTTGGTTGGCTTCTGCCCTCTAAACGTTTGTTTGCTCTGCTTTTCCCACCTTCTCTTGGTGTTTAAGAGAGCAAAGCAAATATTTGGCATGGATGCCTTTCCTGCAACCATTTGTTACTTTTACCATTGTCACTATCCTGATGCAAGAACTGCTTGATAATTAGTATACCAATATTGTGCTTTCCTAATAACTTCTCTTTCATGTCTTTTACATTGATTCTTGTTTCTGTGATCAAGGAATTGTCTGATTCGATCCTATGGAATGAAGTCAATTCTCTCTGGAATGCACCAGTGCAGCCAACTTTAGGTTCTGAGTGGAAAACCTGGAAGCATGAAGTAATGAAATGGTTCTCAACTTCACAATCACCTGTAACTAGTAGTGGGGATATGGAGCACAAGGGTTGTAACAGTCCCTCGACCATGAGTGTTCAAGTTTGCAAGAAGAGGGCTAAGCTTGAAGTTCGCCGTGCAGAGCCACACACTTCCCACATGGAGATAGTCAGTCCCCTTCATACTACGACTGTTGAAATTGACTCTGGCTTCTTCAATAGAGACAGTATAAATACTACTAATATAGCGTCTGAACTTTCTAAAGATGAGGATTTTAGAGCGGGAGCTGCACCAATGGAGTCTTCTTGCAGCGTGGCTAATAGATGGGATGACCTTGTACTTGAAGCTGGAAACTCTGAGCTCAGACAGACAAATAACCTTCAAAGGACTCCTGTAAATCAAAATGTGGATAAGAAAATCGTAGATCCTGGCGATAAGAGATGCATTGCTTTTATTGAATCTAAGGGAAGACGGTGTGTTAGATGGGCAAATGAAGGTGATGTTTACTGTTGTGTACATTTGGCCTCTCGCTTTATTGGCAGCTCCGCTAAAGCAGAGGCAAGTCCTCCTATTAGTAGTCCAATGTGTGAAGGTACCACAGTTCTTGGTAGTCGATGCAAACATCGGTCTCTACCAGGTTCATTATTCTGTAAGAAACACAGACCCCGAATTGATGCAGCAAATACTTCAAATACACCAGAGAATACACTGAAGAGGAAGTATGACGAGATTATGCCAGGTTCAGAAGCCACATACTGCAAAGATATGGTATTGGTAGGAGAAGTTGAAAGTCCTCTTCAAATAGAGCCTGTTGCGATCATGGATGGAGAAGCCTTCAATGGAACGAACAAGTCAGTAGGGAAGCTTGAGCCTTCCGGTAATGAGATGCTGCACTGCGTAGGTTCTAGTCCCCTAGATAATGTCTTCTGTGATGAAAGTCCAAAGCGCTATTCATTATACTGCGATAAACACCTCCCAAGTTGGCTTAAGCGTGCAAGAAATGGTAAAAGTAGAATAATAACAAAAGAAGTATTCTTAGATCTTTTAAAGGAGTGTCATTCTCTGGATCAAAAATTGCATTTGCATCGAACCTGTGAGCTCTTCTACAAGCTCTTCAAAAGTATTCTGTCACTGAGAAACCCAGTTCCAATGGAAGTTCAACTTCAGTGGGCCCTGTCTGAAGCATCTAAAGATTTGAGCGTTGGAGAACTCTTGTTGAAGTTGGTTTCCTCAGAAAAAGAGAGACTAACAAAAATATGGGGCTTCAGCGCTACTGAAGATTCATATGTTCCTCCTCCTGTCATGGAAGAATCAGCAGTTTTACCGTTGGCTATTGATTATAACCACGACAATGAAAAGTCATTTAAGTGTAATTTTTGTTCAGAAGAGTTTCTTGATGACCAAGAGCTTGGTCGCCACTGGATTGACAATCATAAGAAGGAAGCACAATGGAGGTTCAGGGGATATGCCTGTGCCATCTGCCTGGACTCTTTTACTAACAAGAAACTATTGGAAACTCATGTGCAGGAAAGACACCACGTGCCATTTGTCGAACAGTGTATGCTTCTTCAGTGCATCCCTTGTGGTGTCCCCTTTGGGAATGCTGAGGAGCTGTGGTTGCATGTGCTCTCAGTTCATTCTGCCGACTTCAGGCAGTCAAAAGTGGCTCAACAATATAATCAGTCTCATGCTGAAGAGAAAGAGGATTCTCTTCAGAAACTTGAGATGGGAAATACAGCTCCTGTTGAAAATAACCCTGAGAGTCTTGGTGGGATCCGGAAATTTGTTTGTAGGTTTTGTGGCTTAAAGTTTGATTTGCTGCCTGATCTTGGCAGGCATCATCAAGCTGCTCATATGGGGCCAAACCTATTCAGCTCTAGGCCCTCAAGGAAGGGAATTCATTTTTATGCTTGCAGATTAAAATCTGGAAGGCTTACCCGTCCTAGATTTAAGAAAGGTCTAGGAGCGGCAACATATAGGATAAGGAACAGAGGCACTGCTACCATGAAGAAACGTATCCAGGCATCAAAGTCACTGAGCATTGGGGGGCTCAGCGTACAGCCTCATGTGAATGAACCAGAAACTCTTGGTAGATTAGCAGAATCCCAATGCTCATCTGTTGCAAAGATACTTTTTTCAGAGATTCAGAAGACTAAACCTCGCCCCAATAACCTCGACATCTTAGCTGCTGCACAGTCTGCTTGTTGTAAGGTGAGCCTAAAGGCTTCATTGGAGGGGAAATATGGAGTGTTGCCAGAACGTTTATACCTCAAGGCAGCCAAACTTTGCAGTGAGCATAACGTTAGAGTGGAGTGGCACCGGGAGGGATTTATTTGTCCCAGAGGATGTAAAAGTTTTAAGGACCCCGGGTTGTTGTCACCCTTGATTCCTCTTCCAAATGATTTTATCCATAAGCAGTTGGCTCATTCCTTCGACCATGTGAACAATGATTGGGAAGTGGATGAGTGCCATTATGTCATTGATCAAAATGATATTAGGGAGAGACCACATTTAAAGACAACTACATTGTGCAATGATATCAGCTTTGGGAGGGAATCAATACCAATAGCTTGTGTGGTAGATGAGGACCTCCAGGAATCTCTTAACCTCTCAGATGGTTCCGATAGTCAAATCAGTAATTTTCTCAAGCCCTGGGAGAGCTTTACCTATATTACAAGCCCATTGCTTGATCCAACTCCTAATCCGGTTATTGAGGTATCCTTTTATGGGACATTTATTTGTTCTGTGATGCTAGCTAGTTTGGATTATGTTCTTTTAATCTTATACTTTATGAACTCAAATCTCTCTTATGCTCTGATGGATTTACTCTACTTGGTTGCAATGATGTCACCAATTCCCAAACATCCATATACAGGAAAACCATAATTAACAAAAAGTATAAATCATCTGTACCGCCATTTCGAATATGTGGTTCATGTGTATGTTTAATGTGGCATTTCTCCTTGTTATGCAGAGTTTGCATCTGGGTTGCACTTGCTCTCATTTGTCATGCTCCCCTGAAACCTGTGATCATGTTTACCTCTTTGAAAATGACTATGAAGATGCAAGAGACATATACGGGAAATCCATGCATAACAGATTCCCCTATGATGATAAAGGACGGATTATATTGGAGGTAATGTGAACTTTTAAACAAAGTCAATAATTATTACAATCATTTTAAATTGTGTGTGAGTTGCTATGTATGTCTGCCTCAAATAATGATTGATCGAACGTTTATGTGCTAGAAACTCAGGTTAAAAAAAAAAAAATAGAAAACTTAAAGATGTTTAGCTCTAAGAGATTTGTAATGGTGATATTTTGATTGATTCACGCAATTGTTTCTTTTCCTTCGTTTACTTTGACAATGGAAAGAATTGGGATTTTCAATTTACCCTCCTAACTCAGATCTCAAGGACTCAAAATGTACTTTAGTACTCCCTCCGTTCCACTTTAAGTGAGCTCTTCTTTTTTTCCTTTTTTCACACTTAAAAAGAAATCAATTATTTTTGTATCAATTCTATGAAAAAGTAGTAAACTCACCTAAATACCCTTGTATTAATTATTTGGTAGCTTTAAAAATAAAATGTTTCAATTTTCTAGGAAACTTAAGTGAGGGTAGTATGAGAAAATATATTGATTGTCCCGAAAAGGCCTCTTAGAGTGAAAAAAAAAAATATAAAAGAAGAGGTTAGTTAAAGTGCAACGGAGGGAGTTTGGTGTTTCCTATTTCTTACACCCAAATTCACTGTTGTGCTGATAGAATGCTTATTCTTGTTTGCTGAAACACCACCCTGCCCAATCCTATTTTAATGTGTGTTTCTATCAAAATGCAGGAGGGTTACCTGGTTTACGAGTGCAATAACATGTGCAGTTGTGGCAAAACCTGCCCAAACAGGGTTTTGCAGAATGGAATACGAGTCAAGTTGGAAGTCTTCAAAACAAAGAATAAGGTAAGGCCTGAAAAGTTCCCTTTTTTTTCATTTCTGTGTTTATAGGATTATACTTAATCTTTTGTGGATATGCAGGGATGGGCAGTCAGAACAGCTGAGCCAATTCTACGTGGCACATTTGTGTGCGAGTATATTGGGGAGGTTTTAGAAGAGCAGGAAGCAAATGAGAGACGTGACAGGTTATAAATGTTGAAAGGCATAGTTTATTCTACACTTAAGTTGCTGTTTATTTTATATTTTGAACAAGCTTTCTTTGGACTTCCAGATATGGGCAACATGGTTGCAGCTATATGTATGACATCGATGCTCATGCTAATGATATCAGCAGATTGATTGAAGGGCAGGTCAATTATGTGATAGATGCCACAAAGTATGGGAATGTTTCGCGGTTCATCAACCACAGGTGCGGAAAGTATGTAGAACTTGTCATGTGTGGGTCCGGTCAATTTATACGAGATTTGTGTAGTGTTAGAAAGACCAAGTTAGGCTATATGACTAGACATTAGGGAATGAAGGATATGAATGCTATTTTCCTATTGATTATGACTACGAGTTCAAATGCTGGTTTCTTGTTAATGGTTTAATGTCTTATTCATTATTAATTGAATCTTGCTTCTATTCATATCGGCAGCTGTTCGCCAAATCTCGTGAATCACCAAGTCCTTGTCAACAGTATGGATTCTAAACATTCTCATATCGGTCTTTACGCAAGTCGAGATGTAAGAATTTCTTTTCTGCTTTTTCTTGAATATTGGATCTCTCGTTTGTTGTTGTGCATACAAAGCTTTCAAAATGTTTTCTTATATCACAATCATATCGTGAAGATTGATTGATTTTATTAGGCTTAGTCAGGCAAAAGGGTACAAAACTGTTATGCATTGAAAATAAAAAACCTTTTGCCTTTTTGTTCTTTCCTTGTTTCATGCTTAACTGCAGAAACCTGTATATTGCAATATCATTGTTTATATTATTTTTCCTTTTCCCTTTGCTCTGAGCAGATAGCATATGGCGAAGAACTGACATACAATTATTGTTATGCTCTGCTGCCCGGAGAAGGATGTCCTTGCCATTGCGAGACTACCAAATGCAGAGGCCGCCTGTACTAAAATCACGAAGTTGAGTTAGTGTTCTATTCTTATTTCTCATCATTCAATCTTGCCTTTCGGAAATCCCCCAATTTTCTTTTTCGGCATCGCCTTTTGCCGGAGCAGTGAACATTGTTGCTTCCCTATCTGTAGCTAGGATTGTACATTGCCCCCTTTTTTTCTGTTTGGAATTTGTAGGTGTCTCGTTTACGGGTATTTTTCCTTCCTGGGAATGCATAAATGGCTCAATTTCAAATAATTTTTGGTTGCCAAATGTGTCTGTTTTACCCACATTTTTCATGTAAATATCTAAACAAAAAACAAGTCATCTTCTTCATTAAACTTATAAAATTTTAATTTATCATTACATCCTATAATTTATCATTAATCAAACTTCATTTCACCATTTCTGACCACAAAGAAGATAAAAGGGTGTCCCAAGCTGAAGATAACCAAGAATGCCATTCCTGCCACGAAAAAACACTAAATATGTAAACTTTCTTACCATATTCAAACTATTAGGTTTACAAATTTTAAATTTAAATATGTAAACTTTCTTACCATATTCCACAAATCTTGGAATTTCCTTATTATTTCTTCCTCCTCCTTTCCTTGAATTTTCAGATTTTAGCTTTTCCAATTGCAAAATCAAGGAAATAATGACTAACCCACTTCCTATTTTCTCTCTAACAACTCTTTCACTCAAATTTAAAGACCAGAATCCAGCTTTGCCCATTACAGAATCTTCTATTACAACCTTAAAAAACAAGAATATTCCTAACCATAATGTTATCTTTGCAATTTGCTTTATTATTGCTTTGGAGGATTTTGCAAGATTCCCCATATTCACAGCACAAGCAGAAGCATATAGAGGAAACCAAAAGAACCAATCTTTATTTTTTTCAAAAAAAAAATAAGAGTTAAATTAGAACATAGAAATTAAAGAAAATTAAATTCTAATACAAATTTTTACTATAAAAAAAAATTACCAGGATCATTTAATTGGACAGATGCAGAATATACGAAAATTGCAGCCATTATTAGAGAGCTGAAGCTAAATAGAATATTAGATTTTGCCATTTCTGTTTTTCCTTTAGAGGTTAGAGATGAAATTAGGGTTTTTCAGTTCAAGGAAGATGATCAAATCATGGTCAAGGTCAACCAATATATCTTATACAATTACTATATTATCCTTCTCATTTATTAATGATTTTTTTTTAATTTTTGGTATTTAATTAATTTTTTATTGGAATATTTATACCATGGGGTTTGTCTCATGATAACTATCATAAGATCTTGAATTTATTGTCAATTAGTTTTAAGTTAAGATAATAAAACTATGTACTAAGCTTCAATTCCAATTATTAGGATGTGTATGTGTAAAGTAATGCTATTTTTATTTTATTTAAAAGAAAAAAAAATGAATAATTGGCTAATTTAATTATTAATTGTTGGGTGAATTATTATTTTTAATTCATCAAAAGGCTAAATAAATCTGAATATGATTCATTAGCTTTTTTAAAATCACTAAAATGAAAAAGAAAGACTATATTTTCTATTTCCAAAAATCTTGTATTTTCTCTAACGGAATTTATTAAATCTCATATCGGATATTGATTAAGATTAAGATTTGATATGATATATAAATTACATCACCTAACTATTTAGTAAATTTGAATTAATCATTTTTTACCAGTGCATGTGAGCCTAAATAATTGACGAAGACAGTTAAATACCTCATTTAGGAGGCCTGTATGGTCAGATTCCGGTCGCGACATAATTGAATGAAATTGACAAGAGAAAAAAAAAATCGCACGTGGGACTGTGATTATAAGACAGAAGCATGGAAGAACAGCCACCTTGTCGTCCATGAAATAGTATTACAAGCTTATCGGATTCTGTATTATGTAGTTGTTTCAATTCAAAACAGTATACATTTGATGTTGTTATCATGGATAAGGTTTCTGTCTCTTTTTGGATTTCCAGCTTTTTATTTAAAATTTAATTTTATGGGATTAGAATGAACATATTTTTAAATTATAAATTTCATGATTTTCATTTAACGTTCGAAACCAAACTTAGGTGAGTTGATATTATTATCATTGTTATTTATAGTTTAATTATGTGATCTGATACAATATAAAGCTCTTCATTGCCCCAATTAACATATGTTGGAGCAATAGCATAAAGTTAAAGTTAAAGGTATTATTATAATAACATTATTAGAGAAAATTATTAGCAG
>CATIWJ010245808.1:0-11315 GCA_949640765.1 Croton laevigatus | reverse complement strand
TTTATATTGGTATTGGTGAAATAGTGAATGTAAAGATATGAGAAAAACGGAGGTAGTACTATTTTTTTATGTAAACCAAAACAAGTTTGCAAATGGGAAAAAAAAAAGGATGAATAAATCCATATATTTTTTCTTATTTTTGAAAACGAAAGATTGAGCCCTTTACTATTATTTATCTCAAAAGTTGAAAACCCATGGTATCAGCATATAACAGGTGATTTAAATAAAGGGGAGGATTAGACAACATCCTCAAATCAAAATCCTGAAAATAAGCTTTATTTGCAAGTTGATGAACGATCCCATTAGCCTCTCTATAGATCTTCTTGAAGCTCACTTCCCAATATCTTGCCATTAATTGTTGACAATTCTTCACAAGATTATTCACTCACGAAAGCTCCTCTTCCTCTTCCCTCAATCATGTTTAAAGCCACTTGCATAAATCCATATTTAATACCACATCAAAATCCATATTTTCCAACTGAGTAGCTTGTGGCTCATGAGCACCTGTTGGGCAAATCGCACAAGGTAAATCTTCGGTTCAAATCCCTATCAGTGCAAATTCACCTCGGTCGGCACTTTCTTGAGTATTCCAATGCGAACGAGAGATTTAATTAGGCTTGTGAGCCTGAACACCTCGTAATTAATCAAAAAAGTCCATGCTTCTACGGTTTCAATTTTATTTTGCTGAAATCCCTTTCTTTTTTTTTTTTTCCATTTAAACCATCTTTGGGTCATCCGTGTAGACTTTCTAAAACTTATTGAGCTGGTCATTATTTCACAAATTTGATTAGTATTCTAAATTACAAAGAAAATAATTTGTATGGTTTACTTCTAGTTTGATTTATAATCTGAACTCAATTTTTCAAAATATAAACTGTGTTCGGTAACAGTTTTTAAAATAGCTATTTTTTGTCGTTTAGTAAAGTAGCTATTGAAATATAGGGAATTGTTATTTCCAGAGCAATATTTGTTAATGTCAGAGCAATTACCCTTTTATTTCTTCATTGTTTGCTCTGGCATTAACAAATATTGCTCTGGAAATAACAACTCCCTTGAAATAACTTGTACTTATTTATATAGCATTTTATCAAAGCTAACCCTCATAGTTTTTACTGTTTAAACTATTTGTAAACAACTATATTTTTTTTTTTTTACCAATATTTGTAAACAACTATTGAAAAGGCTAAATTCTAATACTACCTCCGTTCTTTAAAAATTGAGACCTTAGGGATTTTTGTTGTTCTTAAATAAGTGATATTTTTGGTAGAATTTAGACAAGTTTTGTAACACCCCAACCCGCCTTACGAATAAGACAAGCTGTGATGTCACAAACACTGCTTCTGACGTCATACACGGCAACATAATATAGTTTTTTTTTTTTATTTTACAACGATAAAGTAGCATACAGATATAACACAAGTACTACAACACCTAACTTATTTATCTACATAGAAATCCGTTTGTAGCGTTACTGATTACAACATATATATAACAAGTGTTTTACTTAACATTAAGTTCAGTTACATACCATATTATAAAAGACAGAAGTTTCTTCCAAACAAAATGTCCTCTGGGAACTCTCCAGGAATCTACAATTCCTCAGGCTCATCATCTATTGGCGGACCTGTGAGTTACAGAAATAACTCGCTGAGCAACTCCATGCTTAGTGGGTAGAATATATATAAACAGTAATGTTTAAAGCCAATTGACGAATTCATTTCGTGAAATTATACCATATATAATCATAAAAAGCAGTTGTCAATTTGCAAAACAGTGCATTTATACAAATTCCGTAAATCTTAAATCACTGAGCATATTTAATGTATAATTCATTTTTTAACTCTACTGATCATACTGGATTCCAAAATAAGATTAAGAGCTGCATTCCGTATAGCCATTTAGACTATAACGCCAATGCTCTTTCATTTGTATCCCGTAAGCCATTTAGACTATTCAGCGATACTTTTCTGATTTAGTATTACGCAAGCCATTTAGACAATACGCCAATATATTCTTTTCTTGGTATTACACAAGCCATCTAGACTATACGCCAATACATTCTTTTCTTGGTATTGCGCAAGCCATCTAGACTATACGCCAATACAATTAATTCAATAGCATAATTCATAAGTCTCATGTACAGGATCTGCCCACATGTCGACATGTTCTTATCTCTAGGACTTCAATTTACTAGGTAGAGTTAAACACAATTTCTCATTCTTTTAGCACATCATTTTCATTTCCAATAACCGCAATACAGAGATTTAATAAAATCCAATCATTTCATTCTAAAATGCTCAGTAAGTATTTCTCATGAAATTATATAATTTTTCTCTTACCGCGCTGGTACATTGCGTCTGCAATTACTGCGTCAGTATAACAAAGCAATTTACAAACAATTTACGACTCGAACATATATTCGAGTACCCAACAATTTAAATCTCAAAAGCAATTAAAAATAATAATTACTTAAAATAATAATAGAAAATCAAATTCAGTTTAAGTACTAAATAGTACCAAACCTGATATTCAGTCCGCCTTGATTCCTACGCACAAACTCTTAATTTCCGCGCTCTCCGTCAGTTTCGGGTCATATAAATAATAATTAAATATTTTGTAAGTCTACGAATTAATTTCGAACCCTAAAATATTCCTACACAGCTAATTAATTTGAATTGTCCTTCTGTTGGGCTCAATTGAACTATTTTATAAGTTCTGGGGTCAATTTGTTTGGAGGGTCTAATTGCGTCCAATTATAAATTTTGGGGCTAAAATCTAATTAAAATTAAAGTTAAGGGTCATTATATAATCTGTTGGACCCAATTGCTCAGCCAAAGTCACTTTAGGGGTCAATTTATAATTTTCAGGACCTGTTTGAAATGCGGCTAAAAGTTTCTGGGTAAATTTCATAATTTAACGAAAATACAGGGATCCGCTCGGGATTTACCTTCTCCTTCCTCCCAACGCCCGATCTTCAGCCGCGAGCTTCAATGGCGGCCGGCGATTCCGGTGTTCTCCGGCGACGAGCAAGTACCCAAACTCTTCCTCTCTTCACGGCGGTTCCGAATATGGCCTTATCTCCGTCGACCACCGCGTAAATCGTCCAGAAAATGCCTCGAAAGTTTTTTACTTATTTCGGCCGGAACTCCCTCCTTCGGCAACAGATCGGAGCAAATAAAACCTCTAATCTACTCTACTCGATCCCAGGAATCTATTTATACAATTAGTTTCAAGCTCTACGCTCGTTTTTGGAAGATCACGATTTCCATTTTTTAGTTCAGTTTTTCGAGTGTTTCTCAGCCTATTTCGAACGGTTTTCAGTAATTTTGGTACCCAATTACTCAGCATTCAATTCCCTTCAATCCTCAATTGAAATTTCGACCAAATCCTAACGGATTCGTGATGTTATGGTGATCTTTGCTTGAAAATTTCATTATAGTCCCTGCGGTTCTTGCTTTCATTCGTTCATACCCTTGAAAATTACATTTCGATCCTTCCTTCTTCTGCCTCACTTCTGTTTGCTCCTCCATTTTTCTATTTGGTCCTTCCTTATCTTTCTTTCCTTTAATTTGGTCCTAAATTTAATTAAAATTACATATTTTTATTAATTTACATTTTATACAGTTAATTGTCCGACACGTGTCCCGTTAATTACACTGTTAATCCTACTAGCCCGGGATTTCGGTCGTGACAAGTTTGCCCTTTGTCTTGTAGTAGATGTAATTTATTTTTAGTGCGTGTGTGGTCCACTTTTATAATGAGTGGATGTGAGTTGATTACTTTTTAGGGTAAAATGGGAAGAAATTATAGGAAAAAAAGAGGATGAATAGTAAAAGTCACAGTTTTTTAAGAACGAAGGTAGCATATCATTTAGGGAAAAACACATATTTAGCACCCTTTCTATGTTTTTTTTTTGGCAAAATTAGCCTTTTTAACTTTTTTACAAAACTAGCGACCTATTTGAAGGATTATTGACAAAAATGTCTACCCACCGTAATGACTATTTTTTAACTCTACGCGTTCATCTCCTTCTTCCAACCATTTCGTTCTCTTTTTTTTTTTCTCTGTCAAAACATAGACTCATCAAGGCAATGGCTCCACCGCTGTCGATTTAGCGGTGTACGATTATTTCGATTCTCATTCTACCTTTCCTCATCACTCCACTAGGTAAGAAATTTCAATTTTATGGTTTTCATTAGATTTCAAATTGAAGAGATACAATTCTAGAATTTAGCTTTTCAATACCTTTCGCCGGATAAATAAAGGGCAACAATCGCTGGCAACCTAACAAGCACTGCTTCTTCCCATAGCCGACACTTGAGCACTGCCAGTTTATGTTTACCATAGCCAATACATCTAGTGGAGATTTAATGCCAGAAAACCCCACAAAGCTCTTCATCAACTCATTTTGTACCAAGGTAACTACTAAGTTCTTAATTGCAATTATTGAATTGCTTTCTCTAATTTTCATTTTTTGTGTTTATTTGAACTTATATATATGTGTGTTACATGAAGTATTTGTTGTAGAACATGTGAATTTTAATTTAACTATAGTTTGCCTGAAAATTTCCATTTTCAACAAAACTTCGGCAAATTGTTAAACTATCTTCCAAAAGAGTATTTGAAAAACAAACATTATATTTTTCATATACATGTACATTGAGGTTTAAAAATAGATGTTTGAGCTAGAAACAAAATTTCAGTATGTAAACACCCATATGGCCGAACCACTAGTTTTTTCTGCAGAATTTGCTATTTTGATAAATAAGCATTTTCAAGTGTTTTTCTATGAAATTTTGGGCAGTATTTGAAATAAGACCCTTTATTATAATAAAGTGTATATTTCTCTATTAAAAGTGTATTTTGATAGAATACATAAAAAGCTGGCTAACTTCATTTTAGGGAAATATCAAAGTAGCTAGAATGACTTAGGCCATTTTCCTAAAAACGATATATGATAAATCCAAATTTTTATGATTCATAAAAGAAAGATTAATTTATTTATGTAAAATATTATGGTTAAACATTTTGATGAAGCATGAATTTAGAAAGTAATGCTATGATATGATGCGAATTATGTCAAAAGAAAAGAAAAACATGTTATGAACGATATCCAGTTAAATAATCATATATCCAGTTGACTATACTACGCTCTACTTAGGATTGATTGAACCAGTGAAATAAGGATATAATGTATCATATACTATCGTAGTACTACATATTACTATACAAACTCTGGCTACGGTCGTTGAGATTTTAATTTGAGATTAAGTAGCTAGGCTACTTCATATAGACATACAAACATATGGATATACAGACATACAGTTCATACAATTACCTTACCCATGTGTTCACCTATATACCTAGTAGAACTGTCTAAATTAATAAAGCTAAACAAGTATAATTTATTTTACTTATGCTATTTGATATATTGTTATGTTTTATGAATATTTTCAGTCTGTTTTAATGAATGCTTGTTTTTAAAATATATTATTTTTCAATAATTAAAGTAATCATTGCGCATAATTTGCTCAGCGAGTTATATATCTAACTCGCAGATTATAGAAACAGTGAAGTAGAAGTAGTATAAGCTCAAACTCAGCCAGCAACAATGCTTTGGGTAGATATCCAGTAAATTAAACACAGTAGTTGGCATGTGCATAACTAACTTAATTAATTTAGATTAGAAGTTTATATGTAATTAATTATTAGAATTTAGTTTATGCATGAAGTAATAGTAGTTGCAGAATTTATATACTTGATTATTATACCGGATTGGTGATTTTAATTGCGTTGGTTGTGTTAATTGATAAAGTGTGATTGATTGATGATGAGAAGGTTTAGATTACTGTGAATTCAAATTATGTCAACACTTGGAATATTGGAAATACAGAGGAAGTTCTGCCGAAATTTTCTCAAAAACTTTATTATGAGAAGTGAATGCATATTGGTGAGCAGGTGTAGCATTTCTAATGGGTTTATTTAGGTAAACTTATAAGGGTGTTACACGAAGTTTGCAACGAGTTAACTATGAAAATTCCAACCTAAATTAGCTATTGAAACGCCTAAAAGAGATTTTAGCAATTAAAAAATTCAACTATGAAAATTCTCCTCCAACCTTTTTTAACTCTCATTTCTCTTACAACATCCCCGTAATCAAACACTTCAACTAACATATAAATAGGGTACTACTAAGGAATTCCAATTTCACCCCAACCAAACAATGTCTTAAGTCTTAGATATGCAATAACCAAACAGAAGAGGGACCAACACAATTTTGATATGGAAAACCCATCATGCATTTGACTATTTGGGTTGAATGAATTCATAATATAATATATCATTTGACAAAATAATAAATTCATAATATAAAAATCATGAGATAAAAGAACAATAAATAATGATTCATTAAATTTCATTAAAATAAATAAAAATTAAACTCCACACTGCTACCTCTCACTTCCAATTTGAATCTCATTCTCCCAAGTATCCCTAATTTTTTGATATAAAATCCTTAGTATTCTGTTTCATTCATTTAGATTTTAGTCAAAATTTCATATTGCACATTTTTAATAGAAAGGAAAATGGCATTTTAAACCATGAAATTTAATTAAACTGAACAAAATATTCTTGACTAAATTAAGCTCTTCATAGAATGATCATCTTCAATTATAACTCTTCAATTAAGAACATTATCATCTTCATTTTCTTTATAAGGTGAACTAATTTAGATATAACATACAATATGTAAATCTATAAAAATGTACAATAAAATATATGAACATATTCAATATATCAAAACGCTTGAAAAAATAATAATAAAATATACTAAATGAAATCTGAAAAAATAAACTTATATTGAAACCCCAAAAAAAAAAAATTTAAATCGAAATTTATATTGAACCAGTAACTCAGACTACTCAAAATCTAGGACAGAGCCATCAAAAAGCTGCCTTGAATTCAATTTAAAAGTTCAAGTATATATAAAGTCTTGTCTCATTTTCCAACTTTTCTAATTAAACGAAGTGAGATAAAAAAAAATATTATCCAAATTTTTTATCTTTAAGGAAGATTATTATTAGGAAATTGTTATTTTCAAAGCAATATTTGTTAATGTCATAGCAAACAATGAAGAAATAAAAGGGTAATTGCTCTGGAATTAACAAAATCTGCTCTGAAAATAGTAATTTCCTATTATTATTATTATTATTATTATTATTATTATTATTATTTAGTTCAATTAATGTTTTTAATATATATATATATATATAAATATAAACTAGGCATGCTATTATAGTTTTCTATTCACATTTGTATTGACTAGTATTGCCTCCTTAATATTTTTTAAAATATTATTTAAAATAACTATTCCTTTAATATTTATAATCCATACATTTCTAATTGCATTTAATTTATTTTAAGCATATTTTAAAGTAGTCTTATAATTTAAGAACTCCACATATTAATTATATTTCAAAATAAATCCAATTTATAATTAAATTCTAGTAGAAGGACGTTATTGAAAATCAAAAACAAGTTTAGGGCCAAGCTTAAGCCATGTGAAAATGGAAGGGCTGAAATGGAACTTTTCCACAAAATTGCACTACAAGCTGCCATTTTGGTCTTCTCCCCTCGCTTGACTGGTTCCGTGTCATGCGACCCGTTACCAAACATGAAATGCATCTTGTTTTTCTGACAGCCAAAATTTATAATCCATATACCGTTTTTCTCCACTCAACATCTACTTTCGATTGGTGATCTTATTATGACAATCTAACCACTGGAAAACAGTGAAAACAAGGTTTAGATCTCGAGTTAATCCAAAATCTACTAACACAACCTGACTAGAACTCTCATCTTCTGCCACAGTTTCATGCGTTTCAGATATCTATCTTGCTCACCAGACCGAGACCAATCGACTGGTTCTGTCGATTGGCAGCTATGAAGCCGAATGGTGAGCGTGGATTGATGGTATAACATGGGTTCTCCTCTTATTTTTCTCCTTTTTGATTTATTTTAATTGTTTTCCAGTTTTGAATTTTGTTTGTTTCTCTCCCCCAAATTTATCTTTAGTCCGTCCTTTATATTTTAAATAGTTTTAAACATGCTTTTCCGTCACTTTGAGCAGTTACCATTAAAAAGGGCAAAAAATGACTCCTGACATTTAAAACGCATTTAAAATATGGATATTTGACTGAATGTTTGATCAGATTTTTTACCTCCAAAATTTCTAATTTTTATAAACTTAAAACGCGATTTGGAGTCCAAAAAATTACACTTTACAGTAAATTTAATTGTTTTTTTAGTTATTTTTGAATACTAAATATGAGAATGGCATGTCTTCAAGAATAATAAATAATAAATTGACTGTATTATTAAAATTCAAGAAGAAAAAAGGTGGTAAATGGAGAAATGAGAATTTGCTGCAAAAGTAATTACCGGCCTTGAGTCATCTCGAATAACTTTTTGAATTTGAGGAGTCTAAATTCTTCAGTTAATTTAATTGTTAATTACTTAATTTTAGACTAAGTTAAATTTAGACTTTAGTTGCCGAGTTAGTTTAGGTTTTAGGCAAGTAATTGCAATTTGGATTCATAATTTCTTTGCTCCTCATATACGGTTTCTATTATATTATAAATTGGGTATTGAAATTTGTATGAAATAGTGCTTTGAATGTTATATTGAAGTTGAAATGGCTAATAGCTATGATATGATGGCTGAAATTT
Source organism: Croton laevigatus (assembly GCA_949640765.1). Classification (NCBI taxonomy): domain Eukaryota; kingdom Viridiplantae; phylum Streptophyta; class Magnoliopsida; order Malpighiales; family Euphorbiaceae; genus Croton; species Croton laevigatus. The sequence continues at coordinate 2,589 of CATIWJ010245808.1, read as the reverse complement.
ATATGAAATGGCTGAAATTTATTATGAAATGTTGAAAATAAGGGTATTAAAAAGAAAATAATACTCAGATTTTTAAACCATAATTTTCAATTATGTATCGTATTAAACACGGATTTATACGTGTCTCTTTTTAAAAATTAACTGATTTTTTGTCGAATAGTTGACTTTTTTCTCGAGGTGCCGAATTAAATGCGAACTGTATAATTGCCGAATTAAACACATCCCTTAACTATGTTTTGAACCCAAATTAAGTCGGTTACTAGATTTCTCCACCAAATTCTACGTGTTTCTTTTAATTAAAAAAAAAATGTCATTAAGATAATTTACTACATGGCTCATCATTTTAACATCAAATTCACAAATGTGTCATATCAAATTCACAAATGTGTCATTATGACTATTTTGGCTTTGTATTTATTTGAAATTTACCAATTTGTCATTTAAGAGAATTATTAATTATTTTCCGTAAAATTTTAAAAGCTCTACAAAAGTCTTTAAAAATTTAAGAAAGTCTTTAAAAGTCTTTCTTTAAAAAAATCTTTAAAAGTCATTAATTCTCCTGATTGAATACACCCCCTTAATTTGCAGACTTGGTTACCGTATTAAATTTTCAAATTATTTATAATAATCAAATATATTTTTTCCTATTTTGTTTAGTTCTAATTTTGCCAACGTTTGGATTTACCAATTTATCTTTATTTGGAAATTCGAACTTAACTATTCCCTTAAATCAATTATTCATTTTCCTGTTATATTTGTTAATTTTGTAATTTCTGTATTATTTATTATAAATCATACTAATATCACATATTAAATTATTAATTATATATTCACGGTCCATTTATAATTCATTTACTTCACGTTTACTTTCTTAATGTGATACGATACGTTTATTTATTCAACTACGCCCCATTAAACCCAAATTAAAACACAAATTGCATTATATTTTAATTTTGAAAATCTGGACGTTACAATGCTTCACGGCGGTTGCCTATGCTTTGCAGCAGCAACCTCGATGATCACCTTAGAGAAATGGACAACTTAGCCTTTCTTATCAATTGTGGGTTTGTTAAGACCAAATGGTGTTGAGTTGGATTGTTACATCAACATCCGAAAGTGTTTTGCTTCATATTGTTGGGCTGATATTGCTTCTGTCGCTTGGACAAAACTTGTGAAGGTCTATGCTACTACTTAGGTCCTTATTATAGGTCCTCTTGCTCTGTCACTTGGTCCCCATTTTTAACTAATCTAGTTTTTCTCAACTTCCATCAACTTCTACTCAAACAAACATGCTTCAGATGATTCAAAATTTTAAAAAAAAAATCACAGGCACCACCACAAAGGCTAGAACGAGAAGCTGGCAAATATCTGCTTGCTTATAATATTTTGATATCTAAAAATAATTTAACTTTCCTCTCAAGAACAATCGAAATCGAACAAACCTCAAACCAGAACAAAATTTATAAACCAACTCACAAAAACCAAAAGTAAACGATTTGGTGGCCTATTATAAATCTAGGAACAGTATACATTAATCCAATTTTTAGACGTTGCTGTATGGTCCTTATTTAGTTCCTTCAGGTTCTTCCTTCTCTGATGTTCCTCTGATTTTTGACACTACTGCTGGTATGTTTATATTTACCTTCTCCTCTGGTTTGAACTTTACCGGATCATCAACAACGGCTACAGATGGAGCTTGTTCAACCGGGATTTTAGATGCCTCAGATTTTTCAGTTTCTGATTTTTCTTGTTTTGCTGCCTCCACATGCTCTTTGTCCTCTTGTTTCTTTGGCTCTTTAGGATTTCCATTTGTTGATAGTTCCTTTTTTATAGATTCTTTTGGTTTTTCAGTCCCTAATTGTTTTTGGTTTACTGGCTCTGCAGATTCCTTGGTCATTGGTGGTTCAACCATTTTAACTAACTCAGGGGGAGTTGAAGAATCTTGGGTTGATGATTGTTCGACCACTGTAACTGATTTGGGGGGCGTTGAGGTTATTGGAACTTCTGGCTCTTTAGCTTTTTCCATTTTTGATGATGTTTCAAATGCCATTGGTTTTGTAGGAAATGAGGTTATTGGTTGTTCTTGTACTTTAGCTTCATTTGGCTTTTCAGTCTCTAATGACCCTTCAGGTTTCGCCATTTGTTCTCGAACTATGGCTTCTTCAATTTTGCCAGTCTCTGTTGATTCTTTAAGCTTCACAAATTGTTTTGAAACTACTGCTTCTTCAGGTTTTCTAGCCTCTGTTGATTCTTCAAGTTTCACCGTTTGTTTTGGAACTGTAGCTTCTTCAGGTTTTATAGCCTCTGTTGATTCTTCAAGTTTCACCGTTTGTTTTGGAACTGTAGCTTCTTCAGGTTTTCTAGCCTCTGTTGATTCTTCGGGTTTCACCATTTGTTTTGGAACTGTTGCTTCTTCAGGTTTTCTAGCCTCTGTTGATTCTTCAGGTCTCACCGTTTGTTTTGGAACTATTACTTCTTCAAGTTTTCTAGCCTCTATTAAATCTTCAAGTTTCACCGTTTGTTTTGGAACTATTGCTTCTTCACGTTTTCTAGTCTCTGTTGATTCTTCAGGTTTCAACGTTTGTTCTG